>CALYLW010002400.1:57991-109288 GCA_944989445.1 Ampullaceana balthica | reverse complement strand
AAATAAACTGAGTGGCTATGGCTCAATGCCAGTCATTCCTTTTGTTTTACCTTTAACAATGTGTTCATATTTCTTTATTTAACTTTACTTGTGTTATCTAACGTTGTGTGTGTCGTTTTTTATGTTGTTGTTATTAGTGGTTATGTGTGACAACATGCCCCAACCCTCGTGACAACTTACCCCCCGTTTTAAAAGTATCAGCTTGACCTACCAGTATCAACTGTTTACCATTGTTTCAGTATAAAGAATCCCCCTTAAATACTTGGTAGATAGAAACTTAATTTGTACACAGATGTATCCAAAGAGGTGAGAACCTAAATCTTCCATTGATTATAATTGATGCACTGCACTTAATCTTAACAGTAATGTGGAAGACTGCAGTGTGTTTGATTCTATTCAGTGCAATGGGGCTTTTACCAATTTAACATAACACTACTGTATACTTCTTAACTTTATGGCTTGACTTTCACACTGGACAATGCTAACATTTGGCTGCCCTCTTCCCTCAGTCACTGTCATTTGGTCAATTATTGTAAAGGGAATTCTTTTCCTCAAGATTCCCACACATATATGCTCAATAAAATTAGACGAGACCGGTGTGCTAAAGTGGCAGCTATACATAATGTAATAGTGGAGAATTTACAAACATCTTATTCATTAACATATTACTGCTCACTAAATGTGTGGCTGACACACAAAAAACAAAACTTTTAGAAAACTCAATAATTTAGTGGATTAATCTCCATCATTTTTCCAGATTTTATTGGGGCAAATTTAAAAATTAAATTGATACCCAATTATTTGTGTCAGCGAACGTAATAAATAAAACAGAAAATTAACATTAGCTCATGTCACTTTTGAATGTTATTTTCTGAATACTAAACCACAGGGCTTTCTTTTGTTTGTGCCTCAGTAATAAACTTCTGGTCCATTATTTTAAGATGTCAAGTTAGAAAAATGAATCTAACATCCATAAATAAGAATAGAATTAATAAAGACAAATCTAACCAACTGTTACTTGGCAGTCAATATTTAGTTCATTTATACAACTACGAGTAAAAAAAATGAAATCTACACCATTTGATTAGTAGACAATTCGAAAAAACATTATGACATCTTTGTCAAATTTTACATGTTACAAAAGTTATTCTTTAACATTACAAATGTCATACAAATTTTTGTAATAATTTTTTTTAAAAAATCTTTGGTTTAAAAATTAATTAGAACAATTATAGTGTTTTATTTGAATTTAATGTGTCAAAGTATTATCAATAGTTAGGATTTATTATTTTAACATGATTGGTTGATATAAGTATATACAAAAATTTGATTTACACTTTCATTGTGCCTAATACAAAAACACAACCCAAACAATTATTATATACTCAAAAACTAAGGTAACTTTCCAAACATCTAGTATTAATAGCTGAATTATGATAAGATTTCTTTTGAAACCATCATTTTTTTCAGATCCTCTTAGCCTTCACAGTTGAGGCGTCATTGAGTAAAGGACTCGGAACAGAAGGGAGGTAGCTTTTTCTGGTTGAACTTTTTGGAGTGAAGACAGCTTCATTCTCTGACTTCGCTGGCATGGATAATCTTTGTGGACTTGATTTCCTCCCTGAAAGATAAAACATTTGTACATGTATTGATCATTTGTACATGTATTGATCATTTATTTATAATTCCATCATTTAATAATATTCAACAGTAGAAATTGACTTGGTTTACAAAGTTTGACTTGGTTTACAAAGTTTGACTTGGTTTACAAAGTTTGACTTGGTTTACAAAGTTTGACTTGGTTTACAAAGTTTGACTTGGTTTACAAAGTTTGACTTGGTTTAGTAAGGATAACTCTTGACATTGGATGCTTAAAAAGTCATTATTTTGTCTTAGTGTCAAGAATATATTCAAGTGAGCGGCTATATTCAAGTGAGCAGTTATATTCAAGTGAGCGGCTATATTCAAGTGAGCGGCTATATTCAAGTGAGCAGCTATATTCAAGTGAGCAGCTATATTCAAGTGAGCGGTTATATTCAAGTGAGCGGCTATATTCAAGTGAGCAGCTATATTCAAGTGAGCGGCTATATTCAAGTGAGCAGCTATATTCAAGTGAGCAGTTATATTCAAGTGAGCGGCTATATTCAAGTGAGCGGCTATATTCAAGTGAGCGGCTATATTCAAGTGAGCGGCTATATTCAAGTGAGCGGCTATATTCAAGTGAGCGGCTATATTCAAGTGAGCGGCTATATTCAAGTGAGCGGCTATATTCAAGTGAGCGGCTATATTCAAGTGAGCGGCTATATTCAAGTGAGCGGCTATATTCAAGTGAGCGGCTATATTCAAGTGAGCGGCTATATTCAAGTGAGCGGCTATATTCAAGTGAGCGGCTATATTCAAGTGAGCGGCTATATTCAAGTGAGCGGCTATATTCAAGTGAGCGGCTATATTCAAGTGAGCGGCTATATTCAGGTGAGCGGCTATATTCAGGTGAGCGGATATATTCAAGTGAGCAGCTATATTCAAGTGAGCGGCTATATTCAAGTGAGCGGCTATATTCAAGTGAGCGGCTATATTCAAGTGAGCAGCTATATTCAAGTGAGCGGCTATATTCAGGTGAGCGACTATATTCAAGTGAGCGGCTATATTCAAGTGAACGCTATATTCAGGTGAGCAGCTATATTCAAGTGAGCGGCTATATTCAGGTGAGCGGCTATATTCAGGTGAGCGGCTATATTCAGGTGAGCGGCTATATTCAGGTGAGCGGCTATATTCAGGTGAGCGGCTATATTCAAGCTGAAAACCTGCTTCTTAAAGATTCATATTGGTCCACTTTTTTTCAAATTGGATTCCCTTTCAAGATAAAATTATGTACAATATTTGGATCAAGACTTTGACTTCATAAACTCTGACCCAGACGAATGTGGAATAAGTGGGGACACAGCAACAATGGAATAAGTGTGGACACAGCAACAATGGAATAAGTGAGGACACAGAAACAATGGAATAAGTGAGGACACAGCAACAATGGAATAAGTGGGGACACGGCAACAATGGAATAAGTGGGACACAGAAACAATGGAATAAGAGGGGACACAGAAACAATGGAATAAGTGGGGACACAGCAACAATGGAATAAGTGGGGACACAGCAACAATGGAATAAGTGGGGACACAGCAACAATGGAATAAGTGGGGACACAGAAACAATGGAATAAGTGGGGACACGGCAACAATGGAATAAGTGGGGACACGGCAACAATGGAATAAGTGGGGACACGGCAACAATGGAATAAGTGGGACACAGCAACAATGGAATAAGAGGGGACACAGAAACAATGGAATAAGTGGGGACACAGCAACAATGGAATAAGTGGGGACACAGCAACAATGGAATAAGTGGGGACACAGCAACAATGGAATAAGTGGGGACACAGCGACAATGGAATAAGTAGGGACACAGCGACAATGGAATAAGTGGGGACACAGCGACAATGGAATAGGTGGGGACACAGAAACAATGACAATGGAATAGGTGGGGACACAGCAACAATGGAATAAGTGGGGACTCAGCAACAATGGAATAAGTGTGGACACAGTATAAAAATTGGAACATTGGAATAAGTAGGGACACAGCTACAATGGAATACACTTGTTAATCATCATAACTAAATAATTGTCTTTTAGATTTATTCTATAATTGAAATCAGTTATAACCCTTGTTGATCATTTTTTTTTGGTGAAGGTGAAGGCATGCACCATAATATATATATAGTTGGACCTTGCTAAGTCGAACTTCCCTAAGTCGAAAATTTTCAAATGTTATTTTTGTCATCAAGTCTAGTAAGGAATGGTTGTTGTCTGCTTGACTAGCCATTTGTTGCAGAGAATATTTGTTGTAAATGTAATGTAACTTAATATATTTGTTGTATTATATGTAAGTGTAATGTGACTTAATATATTTGTTGTATTACATGTAAGTAAGTGTAATGTAACTTAATATATTTTTAGTATTACATGTAAGTAAGTGTAATGTAACTTAATATATTTGTAGTATTATGTGTAAGTAAGTGTAATGTAACTTAATATATTTGTAGTATTACATGTAAGTGTAATGTAACTTAATATATTTGTAGTATTACATGTAAGTGTAATGTAACTTAATATATTTGTTGTATTACATGTACATGTAATGTAACTTAATATATTTGTAGTATTACATGTAAGTAAGTGTATTGTAACTTAATATATTTGTAGTATTGCATGTAAGTAAGTGTAATGTAACTTAATATATTTGTAGTATTACATGTAAGTAAGTGTAATGTAACTTAATATATTTGTAGTATTACATGTAAGTAAGTGTAATGTAACTTAATATATTTGTAGTATTACATGTAAGTAAGTGTAATGTAACTTAATATACTTGTTGTATTACATGTAAGTAAGTGTAATGTAACTTAATAGATTTGTTGTATTACATGTAAGTGCAATGTAACTTAATATATTTGTTGTATTACATGTAAGTGTAATGTAACTTAATATATTTATAGTATTACATGTAAGTGTAATAAAACTTAATATATTTGTAGTATTACATGTAAGTGTAATGTAACTTAAAATATTTGTTGTATTACATGTAAATGTAATTTAATATATTTGTAGTATTACATGTAAGTAAGTGTAATGTAACTTAATATATTTGTAGTATTACATGTAAGTGTAATGTAACTTAATATATTTGTAGTATCACATGCTTTATTTTACTTGAAAGATTCTTAAGTACATTTTTCTCCTGACTGATTTTGTTTGTAAGTAGTGTAATACACTGTAGTAGTAATGAATTCAGTACTTCTGACACTATGGTCTTGATCCGTGGTCGACTTCTGACACTATCAAATAGTCTTTAGGCACTTCTTACACTGTGTAATAGTCTGTCATGCAATAGTCTAACTGTACACCAATACTGCAAGAAATAAGACATCAACAGCTTGTGGTCTGTGTAACAACTACCTCTTTAATCACCTAAACATTACATTTATAGCAATTCTCAACCCAAATAACGAGCTCCATACTCAGTCAAGTCCACTTGCATGCTCATACAATGTCAACACAACAGGTCAGTTACAATTAGGACAACGGGTCAGTTACAAATAGGACAACAGGTCAGTTACAAATAAGACAACAGGTCAGTTACAAATAGGGCAACAGGTCAGTTACAAATAGGACAACGGGTCAGTTACAAATAGGACAACAACGGGTCAGTTACAAATAGGACAACAGGTCAGTTACAAATAGGACAACAACAGGTCAGTTACAAATAGGACAACAGGTCAGTTACAAATAGGACAACGGGTCAGTTACAAATAGGGCAACGGGTCAGTTACAAATAGGACAAAAACAGGTCAGTTACAAATAGGACAAACGGGTCAGTTACAAATAGGACAACAGGTCAGTTACAAATAGGACAACAACAGGTCAGTTACAAATAGGACAACAACAGGTCAGTTACAAATAGGACAACAACGGGTCAGTTACAAATAGGACAACAACGGGTCAGTTACAAATAGGACAACAGGTCAGTTACAAATAGGACAACAACAGGTCAGTTACAAATAGGACAACAACAGGTCAGTTACAAATAGGACAACAACAGGTCAGTTACAAATAGGACATGAGAATATCTGTATGAACAGACTTGACTTGTATCTGCAAACATAGCAACCGACCCATTTATTGATGTCAACACAACAGGTCACCATCTACATGAGTGTTGTTTTTTATTTTTACAAAGTTCTTAAACATAAACATTGCTTTAGCTTCCTTTTTTTTTAGTGAATCTTATTTTCCTATTTAGTTTGCTCCTCAATTTATTTGACTAAATGCTACATACGGAATTTTAGATAGAACAATTGGAACAGCCTCTTTAAATGTTGGGGATAATGGCAATAAATCGTTACTATGTTGTATAGTCTTTAGTTTATCCATTATTTTCTTGTGTATGCCCCGAGATGAATGTTCCTTACAGGCTGCGCAGCCGCACAGATATCTGACCGATGCCATAGATTACATAGGGAATAAAACCAGACAGGTCACTTTGATGTTGTCATTAGTGTTTAACTTTTGGGACGCGGTGGTCCAGTGGCAGCGCGCTCGACTGGCGTACCGATGGTCACAGGTTCGAATCCATGTGAAGGCAAGGATTTGTTCCCGGGCCTAGGGCGTCCCTGAGTCACCCAGCTTCGAATGGATACCTAACAGTACTAACACTAGTTAGGCGGCTGGGTAATGCATGGAACCCACAAACCCATGGCCTGTGAATGCTGCATCACTTGCCAATAGATCATCTGTCATGGTCTGTGGATGCAATTATCTTCTGAATAGAGGGAGATTCTGTATCGATAAGATAAGAAGATAATTAATTATTCTAAATGGCGACGTGTTAGGACTTGTTATCATTTACTGTTTAAACTTTGACCAAATCAAATGTTTCAATTCAAATGTTCAAGTTGTTTCATTTTATTAATTTTTATGTTTGAAGTGAATTTTCTCTTGTTCGGTTATTTAATTATTAGTGGTGAGAATTTTAAAATGTAAGTAAAATACTTTCTAAATTAGATTCCCACACAAAAATGTAAGTGATTAAAATAAAGGAAGATGTGCTGTCATGGACAGTATTGAAACAAACTAGAACAAAAAAACTCAAAACATTCATGCATTATTTTAATAGATTTTTAAAAAATTAATTTTTCAACTCTTTATTACCAACTCAAAATTTCTAGGTAATAAACAAAATGATTCCAATAATCACCAAGGGAAGGAATTCAACATTTCACAAGCATTTGAATTATGTTTTATAAAGTAATTCATGCAGAGCTTGATAATATAAATTTTAAATGAAATATGTAATACTGATTCATTCTATATTTTTATTGACAGTAACTATAGCTATAATTGACAAAATAATATACGATTTCATATTCTTAAAAATTGCTGAAGAATCCAACAAAGTTCCCACACTTCAATGTCATGCCAATTATTTTAATATAATTTATTTCACAATATGGTACATCACAATATGGCACATCACAATATGGTACATCACAACATGGTACATCTTAACGTATATTTTGGAATTGATTTCCAACAAACAGGTAGTTTAATTCCATCTGTTCTTAGAACATTCAACAACAAAGTTCTCCTTCATACATCACTGACTTTTTCAAAATTATAGATAAAAATGTAGACATTTATACCCAGTTTTGATGTTTTTATTTTCTCTTGTTGTTAGTTGTGGTAATGTTTTTAAAAAAAAATAATTTAGTTTAATTTGTTTAGAATAAATCAATTTAAATCAAGACAATAAAATTGTCTTTTTAAATAATATTTTCATTTGTAACAAACATCTAATTTGGGTAATTATATAACATGACACTTAAAATGCTATCGGAATGAGTCGAGTATTACACTTATTTATTTTGATATGATTTTATCACTTGCCCAAAGAATAAAAGGCAACAATTTATAGACAGCAGTAGAAGATCTCACAGATCACTTGGACATAGAATTAACATTGGTGAAAGATGGATCACTTCTTGTAAAATACTGGAAGCTCTTTTAACAGAAGAATCATCATTGCTTGAATAAATCTCTCCTAAGATGGAACACTTCCTTTGATCTCACGGGTTAATTTTTTGCAATCTAAAAAAAGCAAATTCAGGATATAGAAAATAAATTATTTAGTTATCTGCATAAACATTTCATGAAGTATACAATACCGACAAAGTGTGAAATGTAGAGTTACCCTATAATGCCTTAGCATTATACAGAATGACAAAGTCAAAGCTTTAGGCTACGTTTATAGAGGCGGCGGGTTTCGGGAAATCCCACGCGCAAGTCGACCCGCGCGAGGAATGTTTCTATTTTTGCTTTGCATGTGTTCATAGAGGACGCGGGTGTCTCGAGGTGACAAATTAATGGACAGCGCGGGTAATTACCAGAACTAGTTGCTAGTTCTTGTTCCGCGTTGCCGCGCGGGACTGTGAATTCAAACAGATGGGCTTTGAATGTTTCTTCAGACTGTTAAATGTTCAATAATTCACCAACCACGACTTCGATTATGTCCATTCACAATATTAATTCCAGCATCTTGAATAAGTCGTTTAGCTTTTGAGATATCATTTTTGCTTCCAGATAATTCAATAGAATTTCTGCTTAATACACAACCAATTGTTGTTCCTACTTCAGATGATTTCACACGAATGGTTTCAGACTCACTAGTACCATCTTTGTCTCTGCTATTATGGTCTTCATTCCTTTTATCATATATGTGATTGTCAATAGTGGCTACAGTGTCAATAGTTTCTATTTGTGCTCGATTCAACTTTATTATTTTTCTATCATTCATGTCTTGGTTTTCATTCTTTCTCCATGGCTGATCAAAATTTCTTAATCTGGAATCAAAACTATATCTGCCTCTCCATGATCTTCTGCTTTGATTATAATATATGGAATTATGATTATATCTGTCTCTCCATGATTGTCTACTTTCATCATAATCTCTATGTCTGGAATTATGATTATATTTTTTTCTCCATGCTTGCCTACCTTTGTTTTCAAAGTGATATTGTCTTGATCTTTCTTCTGTTTTCTTTCTTATAGGGCTGCCATTAGGTGACACCCTATTTGGTTGTCCTTTATTGTGGTAACACTGCTTTACCATATGTCCTGGCTTGTTACAGTACCAGCATGGGCGTAGGGAAGGGGGGGGGCAAGGGGGGCATTTGCCCCCCTACATTTGAGAAAAAAATATTTAATTTATTAAATGCATTAATAAATGTTGTATTTTAACTATTACAGCACTAATTTGTAAGTCTTATTAATTTCTAAGGCTTTTTTCAACCCTTATTTTATACTGAACTTGAATTTAATTGAAAATTGTACCTGTATGGCATTGCCAGTTAAAATTTAAAAAAAAAGTGGGATTTTTTTTGCCCCCCCCCCTGGAAAATTTCCTAGCGATGCCCATGAGTACCAGCAAATAGTTTCTCTGTTGCCTTGGTTTGGCAAACTCTGGTTTCTCATACCTTGCATTTTTTCTTGACTTTTAATTTGTATTGCTGCAAAATATCTTGTCTTTTGTCCATTCCCAAAAATTGCAATTATCAAACTCTTCACACCATGAATGGATACGACTTAAGTTCCTTTATTTATAATATAATTCACACTGACACAGTTGTTAATAGTCCATAGATTTTTCTAGTTCAAGGTTATGTTTACAAATATTTCCTGGAATCAACCACACCTGTGAGCTTGGTGACGTAGTTCACTGCGTGTCGTCTGGCTTTTTCCCGCTTTTACTATAAACACCAACCACGCGAGTGATTAGGCGCGGTTTTTTAGCGCGAGTAATCAACCCGCCTACCCGCCGCCTCTATAAACGTAGCCTTATCTAGAATTAGAATGTCTAAGCTTTATGCCGCATTTCATACATTCTCAATAACATAAACATTTCATAAACAAATTACTAACATAGATCAAATTTAAACCCCTCTAAAAGCAATGTAGTCAAAACAGTTTCACCTCAACTAGGAACAATCTGTGTCTAAAAACAAACATGACATTCTGGTTTTTTCATCTCTTGGTCCATACATTTTTAATATTTACTTTCTCTTATTTATTTCCTTGAAGAAAGCTTTTCCTGGTAATTAGACACACAGATAGTTTTAGAAATACAGATAGTGTTAGAAATGCAGATAGTTTTAGACATACAGATAGTTTTACGGTGGATGAACGAAATCGTAGATTTTTTTACTGAACATATAAATTCCCGTGTGAGTGGAATGAAGGGGTTGTGTTGTAATTAGACCTCTTGAACTTTGTTATCATCTGCAAGATCATTCAAATTTGATAAACATTTGTATATGCACACTCCAAGGAGAAGATGACAATATGACAGTGGTGGTAAACCTTTTTGGGGCCGCATGCCCAAAATTCAAACAAAAACCAACTTATTTATAGCAAAGTGCAGACACTCCAATGAAACCCAAAGATGGGGGTTTGGCTTAGCTGGTTTGATTAAAAAAGTAATATTTTAGCCGTGTTCCTCAGCCACTATTCTAACTACAGCTGTTCCTCAGCCACTATTCTAACTACAGCTGTTCCTCAGCCACTTTTCTAACTAAAGCTGTTCCTCAGCCACTATTCTAACTAAAGCTGTTCTTCAGCCACTATTGATCTAGAGCGGGGCAAACTTTTTAGGGCGAGGGCAGCATTAGGGAGAAATGAAACATTAAGGGGCTGAACTAAACCAAAATTTAGCCTCGATTCAAGTACAAACATCTATATTTAACATACATTTATTGATTCTTTTGATATTATCGCAGGCTTCCGAGGGCCACAAAAAATTCCGTAGCGGGCCTCATGAGGCCCGCATGCCGTAGTTTGCTCACCCCTGATCTAGAATTATGTTCAACTAAGCCTATACCATGTCTTGAGCTAGCCGTGCTGTTGTTATCAGTGGGCCTTAAGTTTACCTACCTTTAGAGAACCATTTGCTACTCTTTGTTCACAGAATCGCATTCAACGATGGCCAATTTTCTCAGCTCCACACCATACACCATAAATCTGCATGGCAAGCAGGGAAGCTCTGATAACTGTCAATGAAATGATGTAAAAACATTTTATTATAGCATTCGACATCATACTTATTAGTTTTAAAAAATTGCTTTTGTTTTTGAGTAGTTAGAAATATGGCAAGTAAGTTATAACAGTAAGTTATAAGAAATATTTATAAAATACAAAAAATGGTATGGATATCATTTCCATTTTTGATACATCTAATATATATTTGCAAAACACTTCTAAACAATAATGTGACATAGTTATTTCTAAGTTTTTTTCCAACACTGGTGTTGTCTTTGAATCCATCTATTTGATACCATAATTTTGTATGCATAAAGGCAATGTATCATTTAACAGGTCATATAAGTTTGAATCTAAGAATCAAGGTTGGTTTTTTTTTAAATTACCATTACATTAAGATTGCTTAGGTTAACATCATGAGAGAGAATTTTCTTTCTCAATCACTTCATCAAAAAATCTTTTAGCTCCTCTGGCACTGCAATATTTTGGTTAATTAAAAGAAATATTGTGAACATATCAAAATATACACATTTTTAGCAATAAGAAATCTACTGTTAACTTACAAAACACATATATATGATATAAGTGCATCTCAGTATATTAATAGGAACAGCAAAAAAAAATAGTTCCTCAAAAAACTTAACAATATTGAAAGTATAGCAGCCTAAAATAAAATTAGGAAAAGCTATAATTAAGTCACATAAAAACTTTATTTAGAGGAAAATTAATGTTTTAAATTTTTACTTTATGTTTTGTTCTCTCTTTCCATCAAATTTAAGGTTAAGATTTCGGCATAAATAAGATTTCATTTTCTCACATTAAACCTCCTTCTACAAGGTGTTTCTCAACTCCCAACACATCTCAACTACATGTATAACAAATCAATAGTCCTCAATAACATAGAACATAACGCCATGGGAATCCACATGGAATAAAAGTACAAGATTAGGAATTGAAAGAAAAAACTTCAAATAATATTGTTGGCGGGAGTTAGATGCTGAAAGACTCAGTAAAAGATACACAATAAAACCTTGGATAAAAGGGGAAAAAAGGACAAACACAGCTCCAAAATGTTCAGTAAAAGCACAAGAAAGTTAAATTAACAAACTCTAAGAGCACAAGAAAGTAAAGTTAACCAGCTCTCTACTTAAATCCCCACCCCCTCCCCCATACACACAAAAAAAATATTTACAAAAATCAATTGAGTTTAAGATTAAATCCTCACTCCCTTTATTGTATTTCAAGTAAACTAACGGGGACTTATTACCACATGCATCACGGGCATCATCTGACAGTGAACTTACAAATTGTTTTAAGTTACTTTTAAGCAACGGAGCAGTGTACGGCTTTCAGCAAGATAAGCCATTTTACCTGACAAAGTTGCCCTTTTTTGTGCACAATATATTAAGGTTCAGGTACAAAAATTGACATAACCGATCAGAAGATGCAAAGACAAAAATGGAATGCCCTGGGTCCAATTATTAACTTATTAAGCCCGACATAATAGGGTTGGCGAGGTAACCAATTTCAAAATAATTTGGTTTCCTTCTATTTTTCAGCTAAATATCCCTTAAATTTTTTGTCTAGATCCCCACCTAATTTTTGCAATACAGTAGAGCCCACTTAACTGGAGCCCGGTGAACTAGTCAGCTCTATTAAGTCGACGTTTTTTAATTGGAACCGCCAAATTCTCTCTTTGTCTTTGCATTTTCTCATCGGTTAATTCGATTATTTTAAGTCGCCTAATACCTCGAGCACAAAAGAGGGCCAAATTTGCCACTTAGCCTTGGTTATCTCGATCCCCCTGACCAATCGCCAACTTTTGAAAATGTTAGATGTGATTTTTTATAACCAAGGGTGCTAGGTCTGCTGGTGACGTCACAGCCCGCTTGTGTTCAGCTCTCAGCGCTTGTGTTCAGCTCTCAGCGCTGTGTTGCTTCTGGTACTACACATGTATACCAATCGCCAGCTTTTTGAAAATGTTAGTTATCGATTTTTTATAACCAAGGCCTCGCATCGAATTTCGGCCTTGCGTTAAGCTCTCAGCGCTGTGTTACTAACTTAAATCGCCAGCTTTTGAAAATGTTACTTATCGGCAAAGTAAGTGATGCCAATGCCGAGTATTACGTAATTGCTCCAATAGCAAAGATGCACGCAGAATCGCATGTCTAAAACATTTCGTTTCGTATGGAATAACAAAATGTACCGTGTGCAGACTTGTCATTGGCAACCATTTATCCTTAGACCTCCTTTTGACTCTATTACTACTGCTTTGTTCTCATTGTTTCATTCCTAAGAAGTGGCAGTGTGCAAAAGCCATTTAACTATTGGTTATAATTAATTAAAATGTGTCAAAGTTGAAGGTTCAAAAGGAGTTACTAATTTATTTTTGTACATTTTTATAGAGAAGAGTTCGCTTTTTTATCATGAGTCATATATAGGTCATGATAGACCAGTGTTGCTCAATTATTTTCTGTCACGCCAATAGGAAGAAGAAAACATTTCGCGCCCCTCCCACAACAGTAAATAGTATCATTTGTTTATAAAATTGTTATAAGTAAACCATTTCCCTCCCCCCCCCCTTTAGGGAGTTTCACGCCCCCCCTGGGGTGAGCGCCACACTATTTGAGAAACACTGTGATAGCCAAACAAATAACGCAACACCTTTGTGTAAAAAAAAACTCCAAAAACATGGGCATGCACATTCTCATTTATTAACGCTAGTGATGGGACGATACCAAAATCATAAGGTGCTTACTATAAACAAGGCTCCCCAGATTTTAAAATATATAATATAACAGACTACAGACAGTTTACCCACCCCCACTCTGAATCTCCCACACCATATCGCTCAATCTGGGAATCACCGCAATACGAGGTCGCGCGCGGTGTAACGGGCAGGGGTAGATGAATTCGTTATAGTTATGTACTAGGGGAAAAAAACTGCGCTGACGCGATAAAGGGTTATATTTAAACTTAAACGGTCCTTAAAAACGAACGGTCTTAACAACCTTAGGAAAGAGTCAAGAAATGGGTCCTGATATTCCAATACGATTACGATTAATCGTCCCATCGCTAATTAACGCACAACATGTATATAAAGAAATTTTAAGCGCATGTTAATATTTTGCCGCCATATTGGTTTTCGTTTAACTCGATGATCAGTTATCTCGGAGCCATTTTTCATACCCCGAGGCCGTCGACTTAAGCGGGTCCCACTGTATATTGTTCTTTAAATTGCTTTCATTATAATAGCAAAAGACATTCTGTGACACACAAGTTTGTTTCTCTAGACATTCACTTATTTTTTTATTTTTTTTAAAGTCACGCAATAGAAAGAAATGAAAACAACTAACAAATTAAACCAGACCTGCATGTTTTTGGATGCTATAGCATAAAGAGAGCGACTTGACACGCTTGTAAATGCCAGGTCACGATGGGAGAGATTCAGGTTCCGGATTATTTCTAGCACGGGTTCTGTGGCTGAGAAAAATGAGGAAGAGAGACAGTTCCAGTCAGTTAGATCTTTTCTTTCTAGGTAGGATTTGGTATCTGATGTAGTGGTGTCGTTAATGAGGAAGAGAGACAGTTCCAGTCAGTTAGATCTTTTCTTTCTAGGTAGCATTTGGTATCTGATGTAATGGTGTCGTTAAATAAAAAAGGAAATAGACTAAAAGTATTTCTCACCAGTAAGATCAAGTTGGTCAAACTTTTGACATTCTTTCAGTCTTGTTATTCCATCATACTACGGCGGATTAAAGGGGGGGCTGAACGGGCTAAAGCCAGGGGCCCCCGATGATTTAGGGGCCCCCAAACATATTATTTTCTATAATACAACTGGGCAAATGTTTGCATGACGCCTTGAAAATATAAATAAATTAATACAATCTCATCTACTTATCAACAGAAAATGTCTAAGAGTGAAATACCAGAAGTCGTCATCATTTGTAATAATATCTAGGGAAAACTAGCTTTAGAAAAACAATAGATTTCTTATTAGTTTGAAAAACTTACGACAAAAAAACTTTGACATAGTATAGCATAATTCAATAATCGAATTTTTAACCAACTAACAAGTTAGTAGTGTATTGTACACGAGTTACGCTTCGACCTACAGACAGACTGAAGTAAGAAGTAAATATTGGAATAAATATGTAATTAAATACTATTACCGTAAATACTCGTTCTAAAGCCGACTTTTTGGGGGAAAATCTATGGGAAATGTTGGGCGCGGGGGGGGTTTAGAGCGGGTCACATGTGATTTCTGTATGTACATTGAATATCGGTGTCCTTCATTAACTTGAATTACATGTTGCGTTCCGTTATTAATATTCTGTATAGAATGAGCAGATAAGATTAGCTAAATACCATTCATTCCTGTTGAGCGATTCATCAAGTTCATACCAATGTATTCCCATGCTGGATAAGGAATTGCCCAAATTATTTTAAATATTTTGGAAAAAAATGACATTCAAATTTAAGATTGCCATGGACCAGGGCAGTCACAAGACAATACTGAAAATATGAGTGCATGGGAAGTATAACAGAGTCCAGGCTATCCTTCGTGAGAAGTGCAGTGTTGCTCATTATGTGCCATCCACAGGTTGGGAAAAGTGCATCAGAAGGTGGTCCTGCTGCAACCAGATTTTTAAAAAAATAATTATTTACTTATTTTTTCATTTCGAAAAATCTTTATACCTGGCTTGTTTCATCTATTCATCGTTGGCAGGGTCTTCAAAAACAATTGAAAATGTTACCATGCTAACAAAGCCTTGTCTGACACAAGATGGTCAGCCTGGCATGATGCTGTAAGATCTGATAATAAATAATACCATTAGAATATTGCAGTACTGGAAGAATTGGCAAATGACGAAAATCAGCCGCCTGACAGTCGACTTGAAGCAGAATCATTTCGGAAGAAACGTGAACTCTTGTACAACTGAAACTCGCTATTTTACTTGAAATTTGTGACACAATTTTATAAAGATTTCAAAAAATGAATGCATCTCTTCAAAATACATTTGTTGAATTATCTTTTTGAGTTTGTTAAAAGACAGCGTTCTGAATTTCATTTCTATAAGAAAAAAGAAAGGATAAGTCAGTGGAGAAAGAGCATAAACAATCTTCAATGCGATTAAAAAAAGAGAAAGTGTCATCTTGATGAAGGGACATCAGCCAAAACAGTATTTTCTATGAAACAAAAATTCAAGGTTGAGGTATTTCTTGAAATCATTGAAATTTTCTACCGCCCTAAAACATTGTTTAGACGCATGTGTATCCATGAGAAATTTTGCTTTCTTACAAACCTAACTGAGCTAAGCAACGATGCCATCCGAGGGGCAGCATCCAAGTTAATGGAAGAATATTCGAGTGATTTCGATGACTGCTTTTCTTCAGAATTAGTCAAATTTTCAGAACTCTTCAAAGAGTGTATTGCCCAGCCCCAGGCTAAGGGTCACAAAAAGGAATTAGCACATGCGAAAATCAAAATGCATGCACAGAGCTAAAATTTTTACTTAATCCTTTCCGAATGTACACATCTCACTTCCATGTATCTCTCAATGATGACATCAAAGTGCAGCTAAGAGCGATCATTTTTAAAGTTGAAAAAAATAAAATAATAATTAGAAGTTGCATAGGACAACAAAGACTGAGTCAGCACTCTCTCTAATGAGCATTGAAAGGGAAATTGTAAGCTCACTAGTTTTACTGACTTGATTAAAAATCTCGCCACGAGAAAAGTTTGCAAACAAAGGTTCTATAGATTGAAATAAATACTAATAAATATTTTAATGAAGTGTGGATTCGTGTAACTCTATATTAATTTAAATGACTTCTATTTAATTTTGTGTCTTATTACACCCTGCATTACAAGTTACACAGTCTTATATTAGCTGCTGGCAATAATTTTATTTGAATAAACGCTGCCTGAAGAGGGCCCAAGTTTGAATTGCAGCCAGGGGCCCCGAGCAGTCTTAATCCGCCCCTGCCATCATGTGTTACACGATGACTGCAGATCAACATAAAACTGGTCAAATCTTCATCATTATCTCTAAAAAAGTGTAAAAAATTGTGTCAAGTGGTTTTCCTCTAGATCGTGAAAAATCAATGACAAATTTACTAGACTGCTATTCAAGAGTAGAAATTGTCGGAAACACTTTAAACCCACTTTTTCATGTTTGAATATCCAATCATCTAAGTTAAGTTTCATTATTTTAGGTTTATAAAAAACGTTCTACATGTTCAAGAGCATCAACTTGGTTAGAGCCATTAATTGAGATGGAATCAGAGTCTTTGTTATAAGAAGCGAGAAGCTGATCAACTTCTGTCAGACCAAAATCTGACAAGTACAAGAGGGAAGAGCAGTCAATCTGAAAAGATGACACACATTTAAATTTAGATTACTACATGTTTTTGTTTTGTGGGAGTGTTGTTATTCTTTATTGTTAAATGTCTGTGTAAAATGACATTACTTTTAGAGTGGAACATTTATAATTTAAAATGTTTGCAAAAAATGCCTCTTCTTATGTCTACTTAAAGTGATTTCTTTCATTTTCATTAAAGACGACAGAAATAAAACATAAAAATGTTTATTGACCAATGGGAACAGCAGGTTTTAATTCTTAAGAAAAGTCACCTATACGACAGTTGTTACATTGGCAGCGATAGTGGGCTAAAAGCAGAGTAAACCAAGTAATTGGCAGATGGGCACACTGGAAACCATTTAGCCCTTGTATTTTCTACTGATATAGATCAAAATAATTTTTTAGACTTTAAAATGAATTTTTCTTTCAGCATTAATCAAAGATCTGATGAGGTGAACCAAGTTTTTTAGCCTATATCAACGGTGGCCAAATCGTGGCAGTGTTCACATTGCGGCTCTCGTCAATTTATGAAAGATATGTTACAAGGATTACTGGAACATTTCCAGGCCAGTTTTAATGACCCATAGTGCTTCAAGGCGGCTCTCAACAATTTTTATATATTTTTAAATGGCTCTCAGTTACTACAGGTCTGGCCACCCCTGGCCTATATAATTGTGCTCATATGAGACCTTTTTTCAAATGTCTTTTCGTTTTAGTGATAACATTTAATGGTACTCTGTTCATTAATAAGTGGGAGGGGTATAAAGAAATATGCACACCTTTTAGTTTGTTGCTAATTGCAATGTACAGTCTGATTTATTTACATCTTGAAATGATATTACACTTCCCTGACTAAAAAAACGCGATTAATAAAGTAAAATTTTTCCTAGTAAAAAAAGACATGAGTAGGGGGTGGGGCACAATAACATATTCAAAAACTACCACAAAAAGGTAAGTAAATAAAAATTAATTACATTAGTTCTGTTGAGATTTACAGATCATGGAGATTTGCCACACATGGTTCACAAGTTATGCACTCCCGCACTTGTCACTTTCTTACAACATCCTAAATTAACATGCTGAAGTTTGCATTGACAATAAGACAGAATCTCAAATAAAAGTTAACATACTGATAATTTTGAGGCAAAGATGAATGCCAAGTTTGTGACTATGTCTTTTCTTAGAATTAAAAAGTTGTTTTGCGTTTGGCTAGTAGCGTTATAGTGTGCTGTTAATTTTAATAACAAACTACGATAATTTACAAAGAAATTCCCACTTCATATGTTCATGAATGAAGCTTAATACTTTGCTACTAGCAAAATGTGATGTTGTTGCCCATCTTGTCATAAAATAACTGTTAACATACACCCCACAAAAAGAGATTTTAAGTTCAGAATAAATGTTTGATAAAATAATATTGATGTGATTTTAGAATTTTAATTTAACTATTATTTTTCATTAACTTTTTAAAATGCATATATTCAAATTTAAATTATACAAAAAAAGTTAATGGATCCATTAAGTTTCCTTACCCCTTTTGAGAGAAATGCTTCATCTGAAATATTACACCTTTCCACATTGAGGGACACCAATAAAGGGGCATTCTTCAACAAAGCCTGCAATGTTTATTTACATTTGAATTACTCATTTCATTATGTTCAATTGTATTGAATGATGTGTTAAAATTAGGGCTGTTAATGATTAATTTATATTTAATCGTTAACTTTTGATAAATTAACAATTAATTAATCGTTAATTTCAATTAAAGCCAAAAATTAAATTGTATGATGTCATAAGTAACACTTATTAATAATTAAAGGTGACCTGTCAAAACTGCCCCAGACAAATTGTTAACATTTTCAACAAAAACTTTAATTTTTTTATTTTAAGCTTTTGTCAACTTTTTCACCCTGTAAGAAAGGAAAGTGGTAAAATTGTAAAATTATATCTTGTGATGTTATTATATTGTTTCTTGTCAACAAACAGCCCCGATTGGTAACATTTTGCATAAAGGCTATTAAATTCACTATTGTAATGTCATTATTATTGTTTATTATCAGCAAAACCCAGACACTGAATAGGTGAGTAAAAATACGAATTTAATATTTGATTGGAAATTTTACTTTTAGTCCATCTATTAGTCCGGGGCTGTTTTGTCGGTGAACCATAATTAAATGCTCTTGTTTAAAATCTAAATAACACTGGAATGTCTCGTTTATGTCTTCTTTTAACCAACTACGCAAAAAGAGGAAGGCTCTTTGCCGAAGCGTTCACTGTTGTGTTACGTCCTGTCAGGCTAACTAATAATCCATTTATATGTTATACATTGACGCAAAAAGACAAGTGTGTCAGTGTTGACATTATTTGGTTCAAGTGATGAGTGGGTCTAATTGACAATATAACCAGCCGAGCTGAACAATCATTCACATGGAACTGAGGTAACCGGTATGCACAAAACGGTCTTGACAAGGAATGACAGTCAATCATTCAATAGTTTAAAACCAAAATGTTCGTGTAATCGTCAGGAAATTTGTTTTTATTTATCAGCCGCTATTTCATTTTACTACTTTTTGACTTCCAATAATTTGATGGGTCAATTAATCGTTAAAAATAATTTAATCGTTAAAATTTTTTAACGATAAATTAATTGTTAATTTCCGCAGCCCTAGTTAAAATATTTATAAATTTTATCAATAAGAAATGCTTGAGGGCATCGTACATTTTGACAGTGTTACAAATTAAATTTTGAACTGCTTCCTTAGTCTTTTTCTGTCTAAGATAAATTTTTATTTAACATAAACAGAAATGTGTAGATATATTTTTAGTGAAACTCATTTCTACAACGCAACTTATGTGAGACTGCAGTGCAGATTTACCTTTGTAACGTCTGCATTTATAACAAAGCAATCATTTTTTTTTACAGTACATGCATAAGTATAAGTGATAGTAACAGTACTGATTGTATGGATCACTCAAGTATAAGTGATAGTAACAGTACTGATTGTATGGATGACTCAGATAGATTACCTTGATGTTTTTATCATTAACCTGAGGACAGACGTTCAACACAACTGTTTTTAGTCCACAACTCGTCATGTTCTCTTTACTAAATAATTCTACACGATCACAATTAAAGTTCGGGTTTTTCCTAAAATCTATAAATTTTAGATGGAGACATCTGAAACATTTATATTAAAATTTTATAATTATTATATATATAATACCATTGATCTTCTCACAAAATAATAATAATAATAATTTTAACTAGGGCTGGCTGATTTTAAAAAATGTGTTAGATTAATCGAGTAAACAATTTAATAGATTAATTTAGATTAATTAAATAATAGTATGTTGCTAGCGTTACGACATGTCGTAACGCTAGCCAGGAAACTAGTGCTACGACATGTCGTAGCAGCAGACGATTCGGCGGGATGTTGCTAGCGTTACGACATGAACTGTCGTAGCAGCAGACGATTCGGCGGGATGTTGCTAGTGTTACGACATGTCGTAGCGCTAGCCAGGAAACTGCTGCTACAACATGTCGTAGCTGCAGACGATTCGGTGGGATGTTGCTAGTGTTACGACATGTCGTAGCGCTAGCCAGAAAACTGCTGCTACGACTGTCGTAGCAGCAGACAATTCAACGGGATGTTGCTAGCGTTACGACATGTTTTTTTTTAATTATAAAAAAAATTAAATCAACAAAAAACTCGCCGAGAGCGAGATTAGAACCCAAGTATCGTTTTAACAATCAAAGTTGTTGTTCGTCCGTCGTAGTCGACGATGACCACTCTCATCATATTTGTATTTGACCTGTGCTAGGCCGCCACGTGTGTCCTCTGGTGGCTTATTAACCCTATTCAAGCACGCAATTTGCGTCGGCATGTTGGAGAAGAGATGGATGGGAACCCTTCAGGATGGTGTTTGATACGGTCCTTCCTGGCTTGATTTTTTGTCTTGGCAGCCTGTTGTCTATTACCCTCACAGACAACTGCGCCATTCCGTATCATAGAGCGCCAGTGGGCTCGGTTACTGGCTGCTGCTTCCCAGGAGTCATGTCTAATGTCAAAGGCCTTTAGAGCAGTTTTAAGTGCATCCTTGTATCACTTACGTGGACCACTGCATGCTCTATAGCTGGATAAATAGGCTTATTAATAATATATAGCCTATAGTTACTACAACTCCGCCAAGGCCGGTCCCAAGCCCGGGTGCAAAAGGAGGAGGGTTGGCGTGAGGCCAGCGACCTCACCCGTAAAAACAAATTGCTACAGAAACGTCAACAAGAAAAAACAAACAAATTTCAGTCCTGAGAAGAGAGGACCATGTATGAAGCAGGGAAAGCAGCGCAGGTGGCAGCAGAAATGAGATCCTACAAACTTACACTGCTTGGTATCTGCGAAACAAGATGGATACAAGCTGGGCAAATAACTTTGGCCTCTGGAGAAATGCTAATGTACTCGGGGCATGAGGAGGAAGATGCTCCGTACACGCAAGGAGTCGCTTTGATGCTGTCAAGGAAGGCACAGGAAGCATTGATTGGATGGGAAGCACATGGACCAAGGATAATAACAGCAACCTTCCGAACCAAGAAAAAGAAAATAAAGATGAACATAATACAGTGTTATGCACCCACCAACGACAGCAAAGAAGAAGAGAAAGAAACATTCTACAATAGACTACAAGCACTAATAGAAAAATTCCCAAATAGAGACCTGAACATCCTAATGGGAGGCCAAAATTGGAAAAGACAACAGTGGGTATGAGGAAACCATGGGACGCCACGGTATAGGAGAGAGAAATGAGAACGGAGAAAGACTAGCGGACTTCTGCGCAACAAACGAGCTTGTTATTGGTGGAAGCGAATTTCAACATAAAAACATTCACAAGATAACATGGGTATCCCCAGACAACAAAACGCAAAACCAAATAGACCACATATGCATTAGCAAAAAATTTAGAAAGTCTCTACAAGATGTACGAGCAAAAAGAGGAGCAGATGTAGCATCCGATCACCATCTGGTCTGTGCAAGACTTAAATTAAAGCTAAAGAAAGACTGGGAACAGCCAACTGCGAAGCGAACCAAATTCAATGTAGCACTTCTGGCAAATGATCAGAAAAGGGAAGAATTTAGTGCCACCTTGAGGAATAAGTTCCAAGTGCTAGAAGATCAAACAGAAGACCAAACAGAAGACGACCAAGTAGAACATATGTGGCAAAGTATAAAGACGTCTGTAACATCCACCTGCCTAGAAGTCTTAGGATCAGTGAAACAGAAACAAAAAGACTGGCTCTCAATAAACACACTGCAAAAAATAAAAGAGAGAAAAGAAATGAAAAATATAGTTAACAGCAGCCGCACCAGGGCTGAGAAAACGAAAGCGCAAGAGAGATATAAAGAAGTAAACCAAAAGGTAAAAAACAGCATTAAAAAAGATAAAAATGCCCACATAGATGGCCTAGCATCCAAAGCAGAAGAAGCAGCCAGGAAGGGCAACTTGAAAGAGCTCTACGACATAACAAGAAAACTGTCAGGGAGATACAAAAGGCCGGAGAGACATGTCAAAGATAGAGAAGGGAGATCTATAACAGAAAAGAAAGAGCAACAAAAAAGATGGATGGAATACTTTAAGGAACTATTAAACAGGCCCCCACCCACAGACACGCCAGACATACAACCAGCAAATGAAGACCTACAAATAGAAGAAGGCGCACCAAATAAGGAAGAAATAGCCCTGGCCATCAAGCAGCTCAAACTAGGGAAATCACCGGGACCGGACAACATCACAGCAGAGATGATGAGAGCGGACATAAACACAATAGTCAACATGCTGCACCCTCTGTTTGAGAAGATATGGGAAGAAGAGAGAGTTCCAAAAGATTGGAAAGAAGGATACCTCATCAAGATCCCAAAGAAAGGGGATCTCAGCAACTGTGCAAATTACAGAGGAATTACACTGCTATCTGTACCAGGAAAGGTTTTTAACAGAATTATTTTGAACAGAATGAAAGACAAGGTCGACATGCAGCTACGAGATCAACAGGCCGGCTTCCGCCAAAACAGATCCTGCACAGATCAAATAGCAACACTGAGAATCATCGTAGAACAGTCCATCGAATGGAACTCCTCTCTATATATAAATTTTATAGACTATGAAAAGGCCTTTGATAGCCTGGACAGACAAACCTTGTGGAAACTTCTCCGACACTATGGAGTACCAGGGAAACTAGTGAGGATCATTCAGAGCTCTTATGAAGAAATGACATGCAGGGTGGTCCACGAAGGTAGACTCACAGACTCCTTTACAGTCGAAACAGGAGTCAGACAAGGATGCCTCTTGTCCCCTTTACTATTCATCCTTGCCATTGACTGGATAATGGAAAAATCCACAGACAAAAAGAGGAATGGGATACAGTGGACACTCTGGGAACAATTGAATGATTTAGACTTCGCGGACGACATTGCACTTCTGTCCCACAACCAGCAACAAATGCAGGAAAAGACAAAAGACGTAGCCACCTTTTCGGCACAGCTTGGCCTCAACATAAATAAAAGTAAAACAAAAATCATGAAGATAAACCCATCCAACCATGAGCATGTCCATCTGGCAGGAAAGGCACTGGAAGAAGTGGAGTCCTTCACATACCTAGGCAGCACCATAGACATAAATGGCGGATCCGATGCAGATGTAAGGGCTAGGATTGGAAAAGCTAGATCAGCATTTGTATTATTAAAGAAAATATGGGAGTCGAAGGAGCTGAAACTGCAGACCAAAGTCAAAATCTTTAATACAAATGTCAAAACAGTCCTCCTATATGGTGCAGAAACTTGGAAAACAACAGCGAGCCTTACGCAGAAAGTGCAGACATTCATAAACACATGCCTTCGAAAGATCCTGAAAATCAAATGGCCAAATACTATAAATAACAAAGAGTTACTAGAAAGGACACACCAGGTGCCTATTGATGAAGACATCATAAAAAAGAGGTGGAGATGGATAGGACATACGCTCCGAAAACCCCCAGGTAGCACCACCAGACAATGCCTAACATGGAACCCACAGGGAAAGAGAAAGAGAGGAAGGCCAAAAAATACATGGAGACGCGAGCTAGAGGCTGACATGCAAAATATGGGATACACCTGGAAGCAATTGGAGAGGAAAGCACAGGACCGTGAGGAGTGGAAAGTTCTTGTAGACGGCCTATGCCCCAGACGGGGTAGAAAGGCATAAGTAAGTAAGTAAGTATAGTTACTACAGTATAGGCTGAGTATCTTATCTGTTTACAGACGCTCCCTGCAGTAAACTGACCATAGCCTCTAGCGAGGCGATGGTCGGGCATGCGCAATACATGGCCCACCCAGCGTAGTTGGCTCTGCAGGATGTTAGTGTGGATGCTGGATAAATAGGCTTATTAATAATATATAGCCTAGTTACTACAGTATAGGCTGAGTATCTTATCTGTTTACAGACGCTCCTTCTATACAGAAGATTATTGCGTCCTACGCTTATCTATTTATAGGCTATAGGCAATACTATACATGAACATCATTATTCATTGTCATTACGATTATCAAAATAATTTCCCAGAAGAATGGGGGCATTTAAAGTTGAACCATTACTAATAGTTTTAATAATACATTGTTTTTACCTCTTTGTGTTAACCTTTTGAGTTAGAGAAATATATTCCATTACTGAAAAAACTGGTAGGGGCCATCCATATATTACGTACGCAAGGAGGGGGGAGGTCTTCAATTAACGGCATTTTGCGTATGGATTGAAGTTTTCTGTTACTCTTTCGCCGTTATACCCGTTATAAACACACAACGGGACGGCGATTTCACTGTTTGTATTGTTCTTTTTAAATCCTTTATATTAACTCGTGGTGTCTGCGGCCGGCCGACCGACCGACCTTGTCGCCAAAACTTTTGATAGATTTTTAACCCACTTGCTCGCAAGATAGCGAGCTGAAATTTTGCAGGCAGTTTCGTACCGATGATAAAAACAATGTATCAAAATTTCAGATCGATCGCATGTACCGTAATTAAATTATTGATTTTTTAGATTATTTTATTTATTCCTATGTATCATGCTATTTTTTGAGATAGAGCGTCACGGTGCGTATTATATTGAACAACCTTTCTGTCGCGCAATAAGGTGCGTATTTTATTGACAGCTCTTTTTATGAACATATTCCTGATCGGTGCGCATTATATTAAACATGTTTTACGACACAACTGCAATTTTGTATTTCTGGATGGTCTGGCGCTGCGTATTATAATGAACATTCTTTTAGTTACTTCTCGTACATAAAGGATTTATAGTCAAAAACTTGGTTTTTTACGGGTTTTTCTTATTATCAGTTTTGTTATGTAATGTTCAAGACAATAAAATTAGAATGCTCTATTGTATTTCTTCAATAATTTCAACATGAAAAACACGATATTACAAAAAACTATAAAAGGTCCGTCCATGAATGATGTCACGCGATTTTGGCCGATGTATACCCTCCTCGTCGCACTTCGTTACAAAAACTTAGACCACCCTACTCCACAATTACGTCTCAAAGGGGCCATCCATAAATGACACCACGCACCTAGGGGGGAGGGGGTCTACATATTTGTGACGATGTGTGACGTGGGGGGGGGGTGTGACTTCACATCAAAACTCGCAACTTTGCATAAAAGTTCCACTTAAATATTTGATTTGTTACATGGCGTTTTACATGACTTCACGCGTGTTACGATATTAGAATGCAGGCCTATACTTAATAAATACTTAAATGACAAAAAAGTGATTTTAAACATGCTCTTTTTCCAATAAAATACAGATTTTATGGGGGGGGGGCGAAAAGCTTTGTGACGTCATCTTGGAGGGGGTGGTCTCAGGGCCGTCTTAACGCATAGGCCCGTTGGGTATTAGCCCAGGGGCCCACGAGCATAGGGGCCCCATGGGAATATGTTTATGTATATATATTATGTATATTTATTTTTTATTCCTGCGTGGGAGGGGCCCAGCACTATTTCTTTGCCCGGGAGCCCAAACTGGTGTAAAGACGGCTCTGGGTGGTCCAAGTTTTTGTGACGACGCTTTAATAGGGGGGGGGGTAATGAAAAATCTGCCAAAATCGCGTGTCGTCATTTATGGACAGTCCCTTCTCGGGGCCGTCCGTAAATGACGTTACGTACCTGGAGGGGGTTGGGGCAGGGGGTCGACCATTTGTGACGAAGGGGAGGGGGAGTATAAGAAATGTCACGTCACATCAAAAAGCGTAACTTAAAATAAAAGTTGTACTTAAAAATTTGTCTGTTTACAATTTATTTAATGACGTTTTACATGGGCTTCGCGCGTGTTACGATATTAAAGTGCAGCCTTACACTAAATACATACTTAAACTTAAATGACAAAAGTGATTTGAAACATGTCGTAACGCTAGCCAGGAAACTAGTGTTACGACATGTCGTAGCAGCAGACGATTCGGCGGGATGTTGCTAGTGTTACGACATGTCGTAACACTAGCCAGGAAAGGTTTGCTTGGCTAGTGTTACGACTAGCACTTGCTACGACTAGCCTTAGTACTATTAGTTATTAGCAGTAGCAGTAAACACTTCGGAAAAACTAAGTCGCTGTAATATTTTAACAAACTCTTCATAATATTTTAATTTTATACGCATAAAATATAACATATATTCTATTATATATAAATATATAATTAATAATAATGTAAATATCGTATTATTATAATACGATATTAATAGATCTGGCAGCTGGGCTTATTTATGTGTTATATTTATATGTGTATTAATTCTAAAATCTAAATTTATTTAAATAGATTTAATCAACATATGCGCTTTTCAGAATAAGAAGAACAAAAATTATAATTACCAGCACACTCATTTAAAAGATAAGTATTTTTATTTAAAAAAACACGCCAGAAGCGGGAATAGAACCCTAGCTTTGATTTTATTATCAAAGGTCGTCCATCACTATCACTTCATCCAGCGGAGCTCATGTCTTTAGTTTGTTTCTAAAAAATTATATCTGTTTGTCATTAAATGGACACCAATCAAGTTTTTTTTTAACCTTTAAAATTCATTATCCGGCTTACCTAGTAATCATGAAATTTTATTATGATAACTATTTTGTATTTTTAAAGTATTAGTATTAGCATAATTAAAATACAGCATATTTTTACGACTAGTCGTAGCAGCAGACAACGCGACGGGATGTTGCTTGTGTTACGACATGTCGTAGCACTAGCAACACCCCGTCGAGTTGTCTGCCGTTACTTTGTCGTAGCAGCAGACACTTCGTAAATAATATATTTTTATAACGCATATATATGTATATATATAGTATATAGCGTAAAGTTGCGCTCATTATTTCGGGAAATCGGTTAAGTAGCGGTTATTCCATGGCTCCCAAATTTAGTGACGTAACACAGCAAATTCATTCTGCTATCCCAGAAACAAGTAAGAAAAACCTCAATGAATAAGGATGTTGCTAGCGTTACGACATGTCGTAACACTAGCCAGGAAACTGCTGCTACGACTGTCGTAGCAGCAGACGATTCGGCGGGATGTTGCTAGCCTTACGACATGAGTTTGGAAAACAGCGCAAAATGTGCAAAATATGAAGAAAAAAAATGATACTCACTTTTCATACGTCTGAATCACGAAAATGGGAAGGGTACACTTTTTAAAAACTATAAAGCTAAACCTAACTCTAAAATTCTATAGCTAAACCTAACCCTAACATTCTATAGCTAAGCCTAACCCTAAAATTCTATAGCTAAACCTAATCCTAACATTCTATAGCTAAGCCTAACCCTAAAATTCTATAGCTAAACCTAACCCTGACACTTGCAGTGTGAAAAATCACCTTCCTTTTTGAACAAATTTACAAAAAAATTAACAAAACTTTCAACCGCAATGCTACTGTACCAGGAATTTCAGGCGAAAAGAATTTGCCCGCCGCAAATTTTCCCGGGCTATTGTGCATCTACATGCGCATCATAACATATAGTTCCCCATTTAACGAGATTCAGAAATAGCTAAAGGGGAGCCCTTCCCGCTTTCTTTTTTATGAAAAATTAAAATGGGGAGGGAGGCCCCTCTCCATGCCCCACCCCTTTTGTTCCCCATTATCATTCATTATGACAAGTTAGGCATATGAAGAACAAGCCTTAAGATTTATGGCAAGGAGAGGTAATCAAGGAAAAACAAAAATATAACTTCAGGATAGCAACTGTAGCATCGAAGTGACGTCACCATCCTCAAGCCGCCATCTTGGCCACGGCAACGATAACCAGCCAATTTAATAATGATTGGGAGCACTTACCGGTAATCCCTTATTTCAGCGCATTTTAATTTTATATTTCAAGTCATCAAAATAACATTTTTTCAAACTTACTTCATTAATTATTATTATGAAATCTATTTTAAAATTAAAACATTATTTTTTTGTTGAAATAAAATTACTATTTTACAATTTGTACGAAATAAAAATTTGTATATTATACTATATTGCACTATCTTCTGTGACTAACGGCGCCAATGTTGTTGTTGGAAGTCTGCTTTTAAAAATCTTTTTCTAAGTTAAAAAACCCTTTAAACTCAACAAAACACACGAAAAACTATTTGTAAAGCATTAAATTAATCATAATGACATTAAATAATTTTTTTATATCTGATTTAAGTGTTTAAATTAGACTTAGTAAAAGTAAAAGTAAGTTATTTTATTTATTTTGTTCTAAAAATTTAAAATGCGCTGAAATAAGGGATTACCGCACTTACCTGTCTATGACTTATGATTGTATTGTTTAATAATTCTCTCAAGGATAAAATCACTGGCTTCTCCCCAAGTGCCTTGGTCTAATTATTAATTGAGCAAATAAATACATACTCTGACTCTGCATTTCAACATTTGCTTTTCAAAGACGTTTAATTTACCTTTTAATTTAACGGAGTGTCTGCTGCTACGCCAAAGTAACGACGGGATGTTGCTAGTGCTACGACATGTCGTAACCAAGATCAAAGCTCCTTGGTCGTAACACTAGAAACATCCCGTAGAGTTGTCTGCTGCTACGAATAGTCGTAAAAAATATGCGGTATTATTATTATTCAACTACTAATAATTTAATAATAAACAATAGTTCTCAAAAGCAAATTTCATGATTACTAGGTAAGCCAGATAATGAATTCCAAAGTCTAAAGCTGTCATAAAACTTGATCGGTGTCCATTTAATGACAAACAGATATAACTTTTTAATAAAACAAACCCGTAAAAACAAAGTTTTTGACTATAAATCCCTATACATGAGACATAACTAACAGTATTGATTATTTTCAAACGCGACAAACATTTAATTTACAGACTGAATCTGTCTTAACTCAACTTTACTTCATAACCCTGAGTCTTGTCACCGATTGCTTGTCCGAGCTCAGCGTGACACGTAAAATGTAAACAAAAGCACGCAGGTACTTCGATGGGTCGCGTCAACTCAAACTCTCACGTGGGAAAAAAACAATAACAAACAGTGAATTTGAATTACATACGTTATATAAGGATAAACTAAAAATGCCTAAATTTAATTATGCTACGTTCGATCGATCTGAAATTTTGATACGATTCATGGTTAGGTGACACGGGTTTGTGTGCCAAATTTCAGCTCGATGGCATCACGGGAAGTGGGTCATTTTTTACATTTGTTTTTCCGCCCGCCCAAGACGGAGATGACGACAGACAGAGACAGCGGTGAAGTTAATATAAGGGATTTAAAAAACAAACCCTTAAAAACAAAGTTTTTGACTATAAATCCCTTATATATGAGACATAACTAACAGTATTGATTATTTTCAAACGCGGAAAACATTTACAGACTGAATCTGTCTTAACTCAACTTTGCTTCATAACCCTGGGGTTGGGGGTGGGGGTGGGAGAGGGGAAAAGTCTGGTCACCGATCGCTGGTCCGAGCTCAGCGTGACACGTAAAATGTAAACAAAAGCACGCCGGTACTTCGATGGGTCGCGTCAAAGCGTCATCTCAAACTTTCACGTGGAAAAAAAACAATAACAAACCGTGAATTTGAATTACATACGTTATATAAGGATAAACTTAAAATGCATAAATTTAATTACGTTCGATCGATCTGAAATTTTGCTACGATGCATTGTTAGGTGAGACGGGACCGTGACGGTCCGTGTGCCAAATTTCAGCTCGAAGTGATCACGGGAAGTGGGTCATTTTTTTACTTTTGTTTTTCCGCCCGCCCAAGACAGAGAGAGAGAGAGAGAGAGAGATGACGACAGAGACGGCCGTGAAGTTAATATAAGGGATTTAATAAAACAAACCCGTAAAAACAAAGTTTTTGACTATAAATCCCTTATATATGAGACATAACTAACAGTATTGATTATTTTCAAACGCTACAAACATTTACAGACTGAATCTGTCTTAACTCAACTTTGCTTTATAACCCTAGCCGAGCTCAGCATGACACGTAAAATGTAAACAAAAGCACGCCGGTACTTTGACGGGTCGCCTCAACGCGTCAACTCAAACTCTCACGTGGGAAAAAAAACAATAACAAACAGTGAATTTGAATTACATACGTTATATAAGGATAAACTAAAAATGCATTAATTTAATTACGGTACGTTCGATCCATCTGAAATTTTGATACGATGCATTGCTAGGTGAGACGGGTCCGTGTGCCAAATTTCAGCTCGATCGGATTACGGAAAGTGGGTCATTTTTTACTTTTGTTTTTCCGCCCGCCCAAGACAGACAGACAGAGACGGCGGTGAAGTTAATACAAGGGATTTAAAAACGAAGCAAGACATGAGCTCAGCTAGGTGAAGTGATAGTGATGAAGATCGTTGATGATATAAGCGTACGTATTTTTTGTTTTGAACGGTTAAACGGATGTAAAAATAAGCAGTCTTTTAACAACCTTAGTTCAAACCCCGATGGCTGCGACTTTATTAATTATTTTTTAAAATTATTATGATTATTTTTAATACACCACAATTAGTGTGATTGTAATGATAATTTTTGTACTAAATAAATTTACATTTTTGAATTAATACACACACTCCTGCTTGTAAATAAATATAAACCCATATCTATTAATATCTTATGTTAGGCGTCTATATCAATATACATAATTCCCGTTGTCGGTATGCATGTATGTATGGAATAATGCTGTTAGGTGGCGCTGCGATCGATTTTGTATAAAAATATTATATGACGTCATTGTTTTATGCTTATATTTTAATTTTTGAAAGGGAACGATATAAAAATTGGATTTGAGGATTTATAATTATCATGAAATACTTTGTGTACGTTTCTGCAAGTTTAATATTTCGTATTTATCAAACACGGATAAGTTACTTAGGGGCCGTCCATAAAGTACGTCACGCTATTTTTGACCATTTTAACTCCCCTCCCTCCCCCCTGTCACAAACTGTCACAAATCTTGGAAACCCCCCCCCCTAAAGTACGTCACACTTTCGAACAAAATATGTGTTTTTTATTAACAAAATAGTTAAAATTTAATATAAAACAACGTGACGTCACACATGGCCGGACCCCCCCCTCCCCCATGTCACCAACTGTCACAATTTCTAACTTTATGGACGGCCCCTTATGTTAATTATTTATATTGATTCCCGTTGTCTGCAAGGCCGTACCCAGACTTTTTAAAGGGGGGTTCGCAAACTTGTAGCGAAGGCATTTCATGTTAAGATAAAAACAAACCTCTCATAACGAGCACCTCTCATGACGAGATTTTCGCATAACGAGCGACATGGAAAAAGTTGCTCCCTTAAAACGAGTGAAGATTCGCATAACGAATGACGCAGAAAGGGAAACTCCCTGTTTACTGGATATTCATTAGTGAGCCGGCACTTCCACCCTGATACATTATTTTGTGTTAAGCACTCTGTCTGTTAGCGTATTGTTTTCGTGTGTGATCAACCGTTTTTACAAATTTTGTAATCAGACAGTCGTAATTTTTTTAATGTGTTAAGTTTAATAAACTGATAAATTATCTTCGAAAAAAAACCACAAGAAAACAATCATAAGAGAGGGAAAAAAATAACTGTTAAAACAAAACGAAAAAACATTGAAAAGCGAGAACAAGGTTGCGAATCTAGCGCGCAACTACAATCGGCCAACATCAACGATCTGCACTATTCTCAAGAACAATTAAGGAGATGGATGCTTCAAATGGATTGTCAATCACATTTTTGTCAAATTTTGAAGCGTCTGCAAAAACAATGTCTTTAACAGTTTTCTAGTTAAAAAGCAATAATGAATTTGTCATAAATTCATATTTTTGTTTACGTTTTTTGTTTCAAATCTAAATTGTATTCTAGTTGTTTCACTCTTTAACAATTCATAAGTAATTTTATTTGAATAAATGTTAATAATTTTTTTTTAAATGAGTATTTTTTCAGCATGGAGCGGATTATTGTATTTTACATTGGGAAAAATTGTTCCGTATAACGAGTGTTTCACTCAACGATTAGGACTCTGGAATGAATTTATCTCGTTGAGATGTTTGACTGTACCTACAATATATGGTGCTTTGACTTCAAATTTGGATGAGAATGTTTAATAAATAATTCTGTACCTATGAATTATTGAGGGCGTTGATTAAACTTCTCGTCTTTTTGCCTCGTTTTCAATAAAAAGAAATATTTTCAGTGCCTACAGTAACCAAAAAAAGGAGTTTTCATGGATATAAATATGTTATTGTACTGATGAAGGCATTAGCCGAAACGTCTACTGTCGTGTTAGTTTAAAAATAAAGCTTAAATTTATTGTTTTCATTGCACAATTTGTTTGTGTATTTTGTATTTTATTTAAAAGCTTTATCGCAGTCCCATTCTATATGATAAATAAATAATTAACACTGTAAATAAAAGCTTATTTAAAAATGCAAGTACTCGATCATTCATTTCTTTTCTTATTAATAATGAAATCTGCAGGCGCAAGCGTTAAAGAATTTGAATAACATACATTATGGTACAGAACTGACAAGGCGGAAGACCACGATGCTATGAGGTTTACTTTAGAACATTTTCGATGTAAACCCTTCTTGGGTTTTTGTTAACAAATATCTGTAAAACACTGTTTTCGTTGATATTGAAAGCGTAGTGATGCATCAATGCAAGCTCGGTAAGTCTTTCCTGCACCATTGAATATTTCATGTTATTGTGCAAACGTCGGAGTGCACTGAACATTTGCTCACACGCGAAGGAAGTCACAGGAATCGCACACGCGATTTTCATTAAGCAATAAATATTTGGATACATCGATTAATTGCAATGTTTTATAGCAATTTTTTGGTAGCTTTGAGTCTTCCAATTGGCTGAACCTCAATTTCCACCCGGTAAACTCTTCGGGCAGCACTTCTGGTAAAGGCAGAGCTAACAGTTGTGAAGATGTCCTGGTTAAGCCAGAGAACTGCATATCTAGTTCAGCAATGATGAGCTCCAGAAATGGATTAATTAAGTTCCGCAGATAATGTTGCATTGGTGTTTCTACGCACACATTGCTTCGGTAGATTTGCCGCTTAGCAATTCTGTGCATTGAAGCTTCAGCTCCTACAGACTGCGCCATGATAATGATATGATCATAAGTGTTTTGAAAATAAGAATCTACATTTTTTCTTATCCCTCTAAACTCTTGCTTGACGTTTTCGATAAGTGACAATAGTGACATAGCCTGAATTATGTCAATCACTTCTTTCTGAAGTTCGACTGTTATTCCTTCCAGCCTAGATAACAGATTGTACGTTACAACAAACGTCACAATGAATGTGAAGTTACACAAGGAATGAAAGAAGTGACGTTGCTCGAGACTTACTGTCCGTGTCCAAATCACCATTTGTAGTTAAAATTGGATCAAATCCTTGGTCGTTGTGTTTTCATCGTAGCAGTGAAATTATCTCAAGAGTGTGAAAAATGTAAACATACGATTAATAGAAGTGTTTGCATGCTTCGTGGCGCTCAGCCCATCTTGCTTTGCATAAATCTGTAAGTGCCTTCCACTTAGCACTGTCAAAGACTTGTTTGTATGACGTTTTTCAAGCGTAAATGCTGTAGTGTGTGTATACCACCAAAGGAGCCTCTCGCAGAATACGCGCTTGACCTCCTGAGACAGCGCCCAACATAGATGCAGCGCCATCATAACACTGGCCCCTCATATTCTTAAGTGGGATCCCCAAATCTCTCAATAACGTCAAGATCTATTTTTTACAAAAAGGGCACACATTCGCAAAAGGGGGTTCGTTCGAACGTACGAACCCCCCCCCCTGCGTACGGCCATGGTCTGTATGGATGTAAGTTAGGTGGCGCTGCGATCGATTTTGTATAAAAATATTATGTGACGTCATTGTTTTATGCTTATATATAATTTTTTAAAATGGAAGGATGTAAAATTAGGATTTGAGGTTTTATAATTCTTATGAAACTAGACGCCCCGCAAAGACAGTGGAGAAAGAACGGACACAAACTGCAGCACGAATAAATCAAAACAACGCGAGTGAACGTCGGTTAATAAATGGGAGGCGGGTAACAACAACCTCAATGTGCATGTCTTTACGTTTACTCACTATTTTTTATTTACTTAGTGCTGCTTTTTTGTGTCTGTACTCTCACCCCCCACCCCCCAACCGTTCTTTGCACTTTCTATGATGAGCAAGTCTGCGGCGTAAGCTACGCCGCAAGCTACGCCGCAGGTCTCTCCAGAGTTCATTCTTTTCATTCTCTCACAGTCATTTGCCCAAACCCACCCCATTTTGACAACTGTATCTTTCAGGAAGTCTTCACCCGTCACTAAATCATTAGCGGCATATGCTACGCCGCGGGTCAGCTAGTCAATATAAATAATTCCCATTGTCTGTATGTATGTATAGATGTAATTTGTAATGCTGTTAGGTGGCGCTGCGATCGATTTTGTTTTATTCTCTTGATGGGGTTTTTTTCGGGCTTACCCATTAAATTCCTTTTCGCCTTTATTATAAAATTTTGAGCGTATATTTTTAATACAAGGCTTGCACGGGAAGGCGCGCAAAAAGGTGTGCAAAATAATTATAAATTAAAGACGGGCTGTAAAAAAAAATTACATGACGTCATTGTTTTAGCTTATATTTTAAATTTTTGAAAAGGGAACGATGTAAAAATTGGATTTGAGGATTTATAATTATGAAATATTGTACTTTGTGTACATTTCAGCAAGTTTAATATTTCCTATTTATCCAACAAGGATAAGTTACTTATGTTATTGATTCCCGTTGTCTGTATGGATGTAGTGCTGTTAGGTGACACTGCGATCGATTTTTTTTTATAGTGCTGTTTGAACCAAAAAAGATTCTGTCATTTTTAGCGGGTTATCTCTAGTATGTATATAATATATATGCGTATAAAGTAACGGGCATTCCATAATGACGTCACCTTGAAGGGGGTCGCGACCCACAGTCTGGGAACCGCTGTGTTACTATGTTCTTACTGTTCCGACTAAAGCTGTATTTTAATTATGTTAATAATAATCATTGATTATCATAATCAAATTTCACGATTAATAGGAAAGGCGATTAATGAATTTTAAAGGTAAAAAAAACTTTATTGGTGTCCATTTAATGACAAACAGATACAATTTTTAAAAATCGCTATCAGACATGAGCTTTGCTAGATGAAGTGATAGTGATGGACGATACTTTGATTTTCCATTTATATAGACCTGACAAAAGCCTTCGACAAAGTCTGCAGAGAGGGTCTATGGAGGATTATGGCCAAGTATGGGTGTCCAAATAAGTATATAGCCATTGTTAGGCAATTCCATGATGGGATACAGGCTCGTGTCCGGGACAATGGAAAGGCCTCTAAACCATTCGTCATTCCCTGTCAAAAATGGCGTTAAGCAAGGATGTGTTCTGGCCCCAACATTGTTTAGCCTCATGTTCTCAACCATGCTTACAGAGCCCTTCAGGAATAGCAATAACATTAGGTATCGCACTGATGGTTGTCTTAAACCAAAAACAAAGGTCAAATCAGACAGCATCCTTGACTTCTTTTTGCGGATGGCTGTGTCCTTAAAGAGCGCTCTGGAGCACATCTGAAACTAAGCGTTGATAAATTTTCCAGTGCGTGCTCTAACTTTCGGCTCACCATCAGTACAAAGCAGGCAGAAGTCTTATACTAGCCAGCCACAGGCAAATCCTATACTGAGACTAATATAATCATCAACAGCAACAAAATCAACACAGTGAGCCGCTTTACTTACCTTGGCAGCACACTGTCTCAGAAGGCCAATACTGATGACGAGGTGAAAGCGAGAATCTCCAAGGCCAGCGCAGCATTTTGCAGATTGCATGACAGTGTCTGGAACTGAAGGGGAATCAACACATAAATAAAACTAAAAGTATACAGAGCTGTAGTGTTCCCCACCTTGCCATATGCATGTGAAACTTGGACCTTATACCAACGCGATGAGAGGTTGCTGAACCACTTCCACACCAAAAAGCCTAATAAAAAATCTCAATATAAAATTGCACGAAAAAATTCCAGACACCCATATATTAATATTAGCCAGGTCAGGACTACCCAGCATCCACACTAGCCTCATGCAGAGCCAACTACGCTGGGCGGGGCATGTAGTGAGCATGCCCGACCATCACCTCCACAAGATGATCATCTATGGTGAGCTTACTGCAGAGCATAGACAATAGAGCATGCAGTGGTCCACGTAAGCAATAAAAGGATGCACTTAAAACTGCCCTAAAGGCCTTTGACATTAGACATGACTCCTGGGAAGCAGCAGCCAGTAACCGAGCCCACAGGCGCTCTATGATACGGAATAGCGCTGCTGCCTGTGAGGCTAATAGGCAACAGGCTGGCAAGACAAAACGTCAAGCCAGGAAGGACCGTATCCAAAACCCTCCTGAAGGGTTCTCATCAATCTCTTGTCCGACATACCGACGCAAATTTCGTGCTAGAGTATGGTTAATAAGGCACCAGAGGACACACGTGGCGGTCTAGCTCAGGTCAAATACAAATATGTTGATAGTGGTCATCGTCGACTATGACGGAAGAACAACAACTTTGATTTTAAAAACGATACGTGCGTTCTAATCTCGCTCCCGGCGAGTTTTTTTTAAATTAAATTTTTAAAAAAATAATTTAACTCTTTTTCTCCAGAATTATTTTCCTCATTCTGACGGAATAATCTATTCTGGAAATTTGTCGCGGGCTACCATGCTATCTTAAAATGTTAATAACTTTTTTTATTATTTAGCAGATAATGATATATTTTGTATTGAATTAAAGGGAAAAGAATGAAGTTTTCAGGCATCACAGACTCATAACTTTATTTTAATAAAATAATATGATTTTGTTTTAGTGAAAATAATAAAAAAAATTAAAAAACACCACATTTGTTTTACAAAACCTCTTTCAAAGTCACAAAAATTTAGATTTGTATCCAAAATGTAATAAAATGGTGTTTTATCTGAACTATATTCATATTTACACCAAACAGAATTAATTTCAAATTTAAAAAAAACAAATAAAAAATTAGAGCTCAATATCCATGGTCACCTATACAGGAAAATAATTGGAAAATTGAAATGTTTACACTGGAACTGGAAGCTATACTGAATACTGATACTGTGACTGTGATCACACTGTGTGTTGCAACTAGAAATTTTTTAAATTCTATTTAAAATTGAACTTAATTTTAGTGAAAAAGTTTAGCAGCTTTCAAATTAGACTCTACATTGTCTAAATTATTATTTGTAGTAGAAATATTATCAGTTCATCCAGGCATTTGAGAGCTTGTTGTTTACCAACAGATGACCTGTCAACTTCATTGTCAATTTCACTATAAAACTACTAGTACTAAGCGTATGATCCTTCGGAAATTTAAAATTACTATGTTAATCATAATTAAAAAGAATACCTTTTTCTTGTTCATCATCGTAGTATTTAAAATAATATTAGATCGATTACCAGATGCATTGGTTGAATATCCACGTTTGTAAACAAACGTAAAAACGAAAATAAAAACAAGCCTTTCAAACGCCTTTTGTGGCGAAAATACATTCAAATAAAGAATTTCCGACTTTTTTATTCAAGGGAAATCATTCTAGATTACATTAAAACTAATTTTCGTTTAATAGTTAAGGAAAGAAACGAAACAATTCAGTTTTAATAAATCAACGCTGGCATCGTTGCTACGTCTGAAACGTCCTTTTAAAATCAACGATGGTAGCGTTGTTCCGGAGAGAAAGAGTTATAAAAAAAACATGTCGTAACGCTAGCAACATCCCGTCGAATCGACTGCTGCTACAACAGTCGTAGCAGCAGTTTCCTGGCTAGCGTTACGACATATCGTAACACTAGCAACATCCCGCCGAATCGTCTGCAGCTACGACATGTCGTAACACTAGAAACATTCCGCCGAATCGTCTGCAGCGACTACATGTCGTAACACTAGAAACATCCCGCCGAATCGTCTGCAGCTACTACATGTCGTAACGCTAGAAACATCCCGCCGAATCGTCTGCAGCTACTACATGTCGTAACGCTAGCAACATCCCGCCGAATCGTCTGCAGCTACTACATGTCGTAACGCTAGCAACATCCCGCCGAATCGTCTGCAGCTACTACATGTCGTAACGCTAGCAACATCCCGCCGAATCGTCTGCTGCTACGACATGTCGTAGCAGCAGTTTACAGGCTAGTGTTACGAGATGTCGTAACGCTAGCAACATCCTTTCTTGATACCGTTATTTAAAAAAAGTATTAGGTAATAGTAGTGAAATTGCAACCAAAAAAAGAAGAAAAATTTTTTTTTAGTCAAAGCGCGGGGTCTGAAAAGCGCGGGGCCAAAGGCGGTTGCCTCGTTCGCCTTACCATAAGGCCGACCCTGCAGGAGTTTTGGATGGAGTCAGTAAATATAGTGGATCAATACATTTTAAAGCTTAAAGAAAGACCAAACAATTTATATAGGCCTATATATAAACTGATAATTTTTTTAAAAATTGTTGAACACCAAAAAAAAATAATAATTCACATTGACAATGTATGTGAACAAGTAGAAAATCCAGTCCTTTATTAATAATTTCTTAAGATAAATTCTCGTGGTTCACTGGCCTGACATCAACAACCTGGAATTAGACAGTGGATAAGGCATTAAATACGCCAATAGAGAAAAAGAGACTCCAGAGACGATGGTGCGTTGGCCCTACTCTACGAAGATCAGCTTCCAACACAATAAGCCAAAACCTGAAATGAAACCCTCGGTGAAAGCGGAAAAGAGCCCGACTATGAAAACTTTAGTGCCGAGATGTGGAGGTAGACATCAAGAGACTTGGCTATAACTGGAAGAAGATGGAGAGACCAGCGTCACTAGCCTAGCCAAGGATAGAGATGGCCTAAGGTATTGTAGGCAGCCTATGTCCTCGGAAGGATAGTAAATGTTGACGATAATCGACTACTGCTCCTTATGGACGAGAAGGTAGAAGAAGTAAAATAAAGTTAAAGAAAAAATATTTGAAACAAATTTTTTTTATTGCTTTACAATTTAAGTTCCCTTTATTCTCATTGGCTAAAATAACTAACTAAAGGTGAAGTAATTAAACTTTGAAACAACATAGCTATGACGTCTGAATTATTTACGATATAATAAAATTATAATTTGCAACATAAATTTACAACAAAATCTTATCCTCAGCATTGTAACCCTCTCAGGTACTTAGGTTGTAACCATCACATATTTAGGTCAAAGCACCGTGACATGGCTATGTGTACATTGGTTCTAACCATCACATATTTAGGTCAAAGCACCGTGACATGGCTATGTGTACATTGGTTCTAACCATCACATATTTAGGTCAAAGCACCGTGACATGGCTATGTGTACATTGGTTCTAACCATCACATATTTAGGTCAAAGCACCGTGACATGGCTATGTGTACATTGGTTCTAACCATCACATATTTAGGTCAAAGCACCGTGACATGGCTATGTGTACATTGGTTCTAACCATCACATATTTAGGTCAAAGCACCGTGACATGGCTATGTGTACATTGGTTCTAACCATCACACACATACTTTGGGTCATACACTGTCACAAGTCAAGGTCGTGCACGAAGTGCATTATTGTAACAAGTTCATGTCCTTTAGTGTTAACCTCTGATATGGTGTCCGTAGGTTTATACAGCACGTGTGCACGTCTTAGGTGTAAGCCTCTCATATGGTATCGATAGGTTTATACCGTCACATTCCCATGTCCTTAGGTTATGCTGGGATAAGCCATGGTGTAAGATTTTTGTTGATCAGACAATCCTAACAATCATAACTAGCTATTTTAAGTTCTTTACATTGAAATATAATATTGCATTATATATAGTTTCTTTTTCCAAACTTGATAAGCGTTTTTAATATATTATTTCATTAAATAAATCATTAAATGATAAACATTATATGCTATTTCAAAGCCATGTCCAAAAAATTATTTTATTTTTTAAAAAGTTAATTATTAACAGCCAATTTAGAATAGAAAATGTAATAAGTATTCATGACATGTAATTAGCTAATACAGATAAGGTAATAAATGGTAAGTTTAAATCAATAATCTTTACCATAGAATTGATAGAATACTATACCATATTGGTATATGACCATCTTTAAAGTAAAGGCAGGATAATGAAGAACATGTTGTGTGAGGCAAGGCTAGAACGGGGAGTGGATGTAATATTAAATGTTAGTGACAGCCAGTGGCGTAGCTAGGGTCCTGTGCGCCCGGGGACATGACACACAATCAGCGCCCCTTGTCTGTCCGAAAAATTCTGGGGGCTCATTGAGCCCCCAATAAAAATGTGAAATTTTGCGATTTATAATAATTTATATAGTTCATTTTCGAAGCTTCTGTATTTTAATGAAATAGAATACATACTGATAATTCTCTAGACGATTGTAAACAATTTATTTGAAAACAAAAATACTCTACTAATTATACAATTAGACATAGTCTACAACAAATTCATTCTCCTTGATTTTAATGTCGCAAACTCGTCAATCGCGTTGTCAAAATTAATATTCTCAAGTTTATCTCTTTCGATGCTAAGGAGTGCAAGATTACTCAGACGATCTCATCCCATTGAAGCAGGTAAATAAGACAAAATAAGCTTCAGTTTGCTGAAGGACCGCTCACAGCTTTCAGTTGAAACAGCAATTGTTAGAAGTATTTGAAGTGAAATGTGCAGATTCGGAAATACGTCATCTCTATATAAAACAATAAAACCAAAAAGATCTAAAGGAGTTTCCATTAGAACTTCAGTCAGGGAACTGAGCTGCATTTTTCAGTCTCTGATTTATGTACACAATTCGTGACCATTGACGTCAGTATCGAAGAAATTTGCAAAATCTAAGCAATTTTGACGAAGTGTATCGAAATTTGTCTCAGCGAGAATAGTTTTGACGTCTAGTAAAAATCCAAATTTGTTGTTTACAATTTTAGACGTAAAAACTGCATTGATATCTCCTGTTGGAGGCTATCAATTACGCTGTTCATATCACGTGCAATTTCGTCTTCTGCAGAAAGTCCTGCATCTCTCCAAGCATCCTCCGATGTAGTCTAATCCTTCTGTCAACCTCGATCTCCCAAGTTTTGCATCTTCCTTTTCATTATCTACCGCAACCTCTCTCAAATTATCCCGAATATTGACAATGTCTTGCTCAAGCGATTCAAGATCACATGCTGCTTCCTTGAAATTCACAGTAGGATTCTACATCCGTTTCTGGACTCGATCAATTTCCCCAAGTATGATGTTCTAGAAATTTAACAAAACTATATAGGGATTTAAAGTTTAATATACCTGCCAGCAAAATTTCTGCATTACTTCTGGTGTCAGGCGTCAGATTTTTATGTTCTGATATTTTTTTCCAACAGCCCTACCAGTTCATCTAGTCCTTCATAAATTGCTTTAAAAGCTTCTGATCGTGCACTCCAACGTTTTATCAGACTCACTCTTCATTATGATTGGCGCAACTCTTTTTAATTCTTCCCAACTAGTTTTTGAACGAGAGAAAACAAAAATTTATACTTTCAACTGTTCCAAAAACGTGATAACAACTGGATCCTGTTTAGCTGAGTGTACTCTTGCTAAGTTTAAGCTGTGGTTGTTACAGTTGACGAACAATGACTATGTGATTTCTGGCACATATTCGGTGTTGAAGGCAGGATATATTCCCAGTCATTACAGCAGCATTGTCATAACATTGTGACCGATAGTTGGCTAGAGGTATGTTATTAGATTACAGTTTCTTTACGATAACTCTTTCAAGGCTTATTGCGTCTTTGGAATGTATCTGGATAAAACCTAAAAATGATTCGTTGATGGTTTCTTTTTTAGTTTGAAAATCCACATCAACAAATCCGATGACTTGAGAAAGCTGTTCCCGGTGTCTTAGATCGGGTGTTGAGTCAAGTAAGATACCGTAGTATTTGTTTTTTTCTGATTTCACCTAACAGCTGTTTCCTTACAGTCGATGAAAATAGGTGGATAAATTCATTTTGGATTTCCGGTATAAATAAGATACTGCACCTGGATTTTATCGGGCACGTTGTAAGTGTTTTTCTAACAGTGGATCATACTGATCAAGTTTGATCACAGAGAGACAGAAAAGAGAGGCAGTGTCTGATGTTTCATATAAAAGGAGTCCAACTTGCTTTGACATACCGACACAAGCCCGTGAGAGGAGAGACCTTCCCTCCCTCCCCCACTTTACTCCCTCCACAGTGGAATTGGGGGAAATACGATTTTATTTTTAAAAAATTGTCACAGCATGCAGCAAAGGGACGTGAATTAACCATTCTGTAAGCCAGTGGTTCCTAACCGTTGGAGATTCAAGGACCACTGGAAAAATGAGTGTCTTTGCTACGGACCACTACTAAAAATTATGCTACTGCCAAGCTGGAAAGTGAAATATATTTATACTGTGTATATCTTATCTGTTGCAGACGCTCCTTCTATACAGAAGTTTATTGCTAGCTAAAAGTAGTGTACATGCTAGTTAGTATAACTATACTAATATGCTACGTTTTGCGTGCTGCAAAAACAATATTGTATGGCTTTCTTTTGTAAAGAACAAATTTCATTTATATTAGTCTCATAGTCTTCTTATTTAATTCTAATTGCTAACTATAAAAAAACTTCAAGTCATAAACAGTAGTTTGTATTAAAATACTGCTATATTAGTTTATTTAGTACGAACGATGTTTTGCTTTTATTGTAAGCAATGCAGAAAATCCACTTTCACAAAGTTGCAAAGGTAAAAGTATTTTAAAAGCCATCTGAGACAGCTCGGAGTACTCCAAAATTTCATTATGCCCACTTTCTGATGCAACATATTCAAAGTGGTATCGCTAGTCAGTTCAATGAATTGGTTTAATTACGATGTTGGTAATTTTATTTGATGAGTCAATGTGTGCGAGATTAGGACTGGAAACCCATGAAAAACCACTGAACGTTAAAAATCACCAAAGTAGAATTAAAATTGGCCCTGCATTGATTGAATATGACCAGAAATCAAATTTATCAAGTTCTTTATTTATTTCAATATTTTCTGGTTTCTCGGTGATTTCGTATAATTGATCAAACATCTCAAAGTTACCTTGAAATAATCTTCTTTTCCAAAGATCGAGCTTTTTCTTAAAAGCAGACACTTTGTCACCGAGAGTAATATAATGTCTCTGCTTTCCTTGCCGAGTTGAATTAAGTTTATTGAGTTCTTCAAATGTTTCAGCCAAGAAAGCCAGAACAGCAACCCATAAGCTATGGTTCAAATGATCAACAAGCTTTTAGTTTTTTTTACAAGAAACTCTCTTACGTCATCACGTAATTCAAACAGTCTGATAACCAGCGAATTTCAGTATTCATCAGTAACTGATAATGTTCAAGATTCATATTCGAACATAAGAAATCAAAGAAACGAGAATTTAATGGACGAGCCTTGATAAAATTTAAAAACGATTTAGGCCAGATCAAAAATATATTTTAAGTCTGCTTTAATTCTTTTACTTGCTAGTCTTTCTCGATGAATCATACAGTGAGTAAATTTCATGCTTTGCTCGCGGACCACCAGGCACATCTTCGCGGATCACTAGTTCACGGACCACAGGTTGAGAACCACTGCTTTAAGTCACTTCGTTTTCTTGTCTTGATCATTTTGGTTGCTTTTAGTGTCGTCTCTGTTTGTTCTATTTAAAAAAATCGCCTTTGTCTCTTACTGCTCCCCTACTCTCACTCCCAGCAACTCACAGTTTTTTTTTAAAATCGCCATCAGCAATCCTTCATTGTGGATGTGTCATTTATTTATGAGTAGAATGGCGCGCCTTAACGCTCAATGGGGGCGCCAAAATCATGGTTGCCAACTGATTTGTAATGAAGATATTTTCGGAGCTCCTAAATTCAATCTTGCAAGAGTATTTCGGATACATTAGTTTACATCAAAATAAAATTAAATAAAGAGTTTTAATACTCATTTTGGCGCCCCCTAACGTGGCGCCCGGGGACATATGTCCCCCCCTGCCCCCCCCTCGCTACGCCACTGGTGACAGCAACACGGATAATTATTGTTTTTAAAAAATAATTTATGGCCTTTAACTAAAGGTCCATTTTGTACAACTTAGGTGGATCATAGAGTAAAAGGTTATTCATATTGATAACCCCTACCAACAATTGAAGTGCCTGTAACGTAATGTTAATGATGCCTGTACTTTGATTTTTATTTGCGGAGATTAAGTTAGCAGTTATATTAATTGGCACCTGGCGGATCCACATGATTGAAAGGCCTAATAATAATAATAATAATAATAATTGATAATTTTTATAGCGCTGTATCCCAGCAAGGAACCGGGCTCACAGCCTAGTACCAGTAGCAAGATTATACTATATGAAAATACGTGCAGCCAAAGTAATTTTATAGACAGCACAGTGCATGTGGGCTTTTATTCAGGCGAATCATATTTTTATAAATCGATCAACAAGACATGTTAAAACTTCCAATATTCTGGCGTTAGTTAATACTTAAATAATAGTAATTCATACTAAGTCAATTGCTCAAATGATAATAAAACTTTTAGATTTTAACTTTCTTTAGATGTAGATTTTAAAATTGCGTATAGTCTGCTAGTTTTAATATATTTATATGAGTGACCTACCTTTAAATAAAATTTAAAGTAATATTTTATTTTCGCCCAATACTAACACCCACAACTTTCTTCGACAATGAAACTATTTGGTGTCGATTTGTTTGAACTCGAAAACTAAGGGAATGCTATAACTATATTATAATAAAAAAAATTGTACACATTCAAAGCGCATAATCACATAGTTTACTGTGCTTTTGGGACACACAAAAATAAATTAAACTTACTTACACCATTCGCTTTTATGCAGGTTCCCAAGCAAAAAACATTGAATTATGATAGACTCGTTTAAAATATCCTCAACTGCCCAATTTCAATAACTATCCAGATACAGGACAGGGCAAATTACACTACATTACAACACACACTACACAGTCAGGTCTGTTTACTATATCTAATTTATTTTGAATGGGTGGAGCCTTTCAGTCAGGGCTGTTCCTCCCTCCTTGTAGACCTCAGCTGGTATGGCGTCAGAACCAGGTGCTTTGCCACTGGAGAGAATATAAATTGCTTTCTATTTCTCTTGGTGTGGCAGCAAGAGACGATCCCGCAGGACTTCAAAGATGCCTCCATCATACATCTTTATAAGCAAAAAGGAAGTAGACAGGCTTGTGACAACCACAGAGGCATATCCCTGCTATCTATCGCAGGAAAGATCCTTGCCAGAATCCTGCTCAACCGCCTCGCGGTCCACCTTGACCAAGGACTCCTGCCTGAAAGTCAGTGTGGCTTCCGAAAAGAGCGAGGGACCATCGACATGGTGTTCGCTGCCAGGCAGCTGCAAGAGAAATGTCAGGAGCAGAACGTCAACCTGTTCTCCACCTATGTCGACCTGACCAAGGCTTTTGACACCGTTGGCAGAGAGGGTCTGTGGAAGATAATGGCCAAGTACGGTTGCCCAATGAAATTCATCGTCTTGGTGAGACAATTCCATGAGGGCATGCAGGCCAGAGTCCAGGACAGCGGAGAGTTTTCTGATCCTTTCACAGTCACAAACGGGGTCAAGCAGGGCTGCGTCCTGGCACCAACACTATTTAGCCTCATGTTTTCCGCCATGCTGACAGAGGCCTTCAGAGACGAGGGTGTTGGTGTTAACCTGAGGTACCGCACAGATGGCAAACTGTTCAACCTTCGGAAGCTCCATGCAAAAACCAAGGTTATGACAGACATCATCAGAGACCTCCTGTTTGCTGATGACTGTGCCCTCAATGCTGCCTCAGAAGCCGACATGCAATGCAGCGTTAACCTGTTCTCCAGCGCCTGCACAAACTTTGGTCTGACGATCAACACCAAGAAGACTGAAGTCCTCCATCAGCCTGCGCCTGGAAGGCCCTACGTTGAGCCCAGCATCACTGTCAACGGCCAGAGACTCAACACAGTGCAACGGTTCTCATACCTAGGCAGCACACTGTCGCAAAATGCCACCATCGAGGACGAAGTGAGCGTCAGAATTGTCAGAGCCTGCTCCACTTTTGGCAGGTTGTACCCAAATGTCTGGAACAGAAGAGGCATTACCATCCAGACCAAGCTGAAAGTGTACAGGGCGGTGGTGCTCCCCACACTGCTATATGCGTGTGAAACATGGACTGTGTATCAGCGCCATGCTAGGAAGCTTAACCACTTTCATTCAACAAGCCTCAGGAAGATCCTCGGCATAAAGTGGCAGGATAAAATACCAGACACAGTGGTACTGACCAAGGCATGCAGGTCTCCCCAGCATATTCACACTCCTGATGCAGTCCCAGCTTCGTTGGGCAGGGCACATGGTCCGAATGCCAGACGAGAGACTGCCAAAGAGACTCTTCTATGGCGAGCTCCAGCATGGCCAGCGGTCCCACGGTGGGCAAAAGAAACGCTACAAAGACACACTGAAAGTCTCACTGAAAGCGTTTGCCATCAACCCAGACACGTGGGAACTTGCTGCAAAGGACCGTTCCACCTGGCGTTCTTCCATCCACGAAGGTGCCAAGTCATGTGAGGCAAACAGGATCACCTCTGCAGAAAAGAAGAGGCAAGCCCGAAAGGCCCGTGCTGTGAACCCTCCTGGAGATGTCCCACTCGTCCCTTGTCCCTTCTGTTCCCGAACCTTCCGTGCTAGGATCGGCCTCATCAGCCATCTGCGCACGCACAAACAAAGCCAGTCCCAGCAACCCTCGGATGAATAGAGTGGTCTTCGTCGAATCGACGAACGAACAACAACAACAATATTTTGAATGGGAAACGGAAGCTAAACGAAATTCACTATATGAAAACCGCCAAATCGGAATTTGTTTTAATACTAAAAAGGGTTTTTATTAATTTTATTTTATTTGAGGAGGGCGTTAAATGTTTATAAGACGGTTGCAAAATAAAATAAATATTCAAATAATAAAATTTAAATTTCGCCTACGTTTAATTAAAACCAGTTGACTTTGACACGTGATATTTTGAGGATTTGTATGCTTGAAACGTTCAAACTGAGATGAAATCACCCCGACCCCTTGTTACCCCTCTCCTTCTCCTTGACAATGGAATAGTTGTGGGACCTAGGGTGTGTATAAACGGGAACAATCGAACAGGCACATCCTTTCCCCACCTGTCAGTAGAGATCTGAGAACGGAGATCGCAAACTGACCCCCACCTACCCACGTACGCGTCAAGGCAATGCTAGCTACTCTGACTAGATAATTTCCATCTTTCTTTGACTACATATGTTGCTATTGGGATCTTCAAGGAGTGTTTTGTTTTTCAACACAATCTCCTATTGCCCAACGTTTGTTAATATTTCTTGAGACACAATCATTATTTTTTAGCGTTAGTTATTTTTTTAATATTTTTTTTTGGCAAATCAAAATTTCATTCCATATTTTATTTTTCAGGTGAAGAAAATTATAAAATGTAGTGCAATGAAAAATAAAGAGTAATATTGATTAAAATTAGCAAAGTCCCCCAGATATGAGACGAAAGCGAGTGGTCCTTAACTTTATGGGAAAAGCTCGTACCCCATTAAGAACTTGATCGTGAACTGGGTAGCAAATGTCAGAATAAAAAAAGTTCTTCCTGGATATTTCTGTGGCAATATAGTCAGTAGGAACATGTCCTGAACCAATGTAATGTCCAAGATGGTGTCCCAGATCAGACAGGATGAAGCTCCCGCGCCGAGAAGCCACCAGAAAGCTGCATCGCAACTTGCTCGTGTGCTAAGGTGCATGGAGTGGGCCAAGAAATAGTGACCACCTACCCCATTGACAGTACCTTTAACAGAATCATCGGGGCACTGATTGGGTGAAGAACCCTGTTTATTGCTGTAAACTTTTAAATTACTGATATTGTAGGTGTTTCTGAGTATTTTGTCAGTCGATATATTCTTTAGCTTAACTCTTCCCTTGTTCAATGATTCTACCACGAGGTAGGGACCAATCCACCGGGGTTCCATGCGATGAATTTGGGTTGACTTGAAACGTCTTCGGGATATTTGGCAAGCAACTTTTATTGAGAACTTCCTTTTCACCATGGTGAAGAATCAACTCCTCCCTTTACTTCAAAAGGCTTTAGCAGTTTGTCAAAATTATTACTTGGCATTTGACCGTTTCTCTGAAGGTTAGTCATGGATCCACTGTGGGTACTTAACTTTCGTTGAAGAGTAGAATTGTAAAAGCTGATCATACAGTTGGTCTTCCATGGTTGAGAAAGTTTGCGCTCTAGTCGTTTTGGAGTATAGTGACTGAAATGTGTTTTAAAAGTTGTGAAATCCGATTTGTCGACTCTGTAAAGATTGGCCTAATGCAACAAGGTTGCCACCATTCGCAACTTTGTGCTACTCATATATATTTACGTCTTTCAAAAGAAATACGGCTGGTTTAAAATAAAATAATAAGGCGCGACGAGGTCAGAGGTTCTTTTGAATGCAGATTAAACGGAACACAATCAGTGCTTAAAAATAATAGATGAATGCATGGAAAGCGGACAATCCAACATTGACAAAATCCAATAAGGATGACCGTACTGTTTTAAAATGAACTTGAACTTGAACTATCCCTTAACCCGTCGTTGGGTCGTTGGGGCACCATCGTGAACTGCTCACTATCTCACGCCATTTGTCCCGGTCCTGTGCTGCCCTTTGAGAGTCGCTGAATGACAGGCCGGTCCACTCTTTGATATCGTCCTCCCATTTCTTCTTTTGTCCACCTCTTTTCCTTCCTCCCTTCATGGACTGTACCTAGCAATATAGTCTTTGCGAGACCTCCATTTCTTGTCACGTGTCCGTACCATCGTAGTTTCCTCTTCTTAATGGAGGTGAGAAGGTCCTGGTAGGGAACAATGACAGTACTTATTATGTTGCGGACCGCTTCATTTGTGACGTGCGCTGTGTAGGAGATGTTCAATATCTTTCTGAAACATCTTATCTCTAGCGCATTGATTCTTCTTTGGTGGTCTGCAGTGAGCGTCCAAGCCTCACAACCATACAAGAAGACCGACATCGCCAGAGAACGCATTAGTCGGATCTTTGATCTCAAGGAGAGCTTCTTGCTTTGCCAGATGTGCTTTAGTTTACTCAATGCTGCCATTGTTTGGGCCACTCTGGCAAGAATTTCTGGCTTTGAGCCTGCGTTGGATATTATGGTCCCTAGATATTTGAAGGTGGAGACCTTAAAATGAACTGCGCTGATTAATTATTTTTTTTTAAATTGCGCTACCAGAACAAATGTTTCTTTTGAATGTCTTTTGACGCCGCGAAGGCAAACCGAGCTACAGATAAAAGTTCGGAAATACGACAAGCAACATTGGTGAAGTCAAACGATGTTTCCCACACTTGTATTCTTGTCCTATTCTTTAAATTATTTTTCATGTCAACGTATATTCAATTAGATTTTTTTTAAAGGGAAAGGCGCCATGATATGTTTATTTTTTTTTAAATGAAGATAGGAATAAACCATTGTTGCCAGTAACATTTAAAATGTATGAGAGGGGGGAAAAAACGAAACATTCATGCATAATTTAATTCAATAATTAAAAAACAAATTTTATTACCATGTTAAAAATAATTAAACATAATGATTTGATTAACAAGCGAGGTTCGTGAAATAAATGTTCGTAAGCATTTGAAAAGCTACAAACTATAGTCCCTATCGCGCTTAAATTAATTTTTTAAAATTATCAATTCATGTATAGCTTGAATTAGTCGACTTAAAAATAATTTATTTAAAATTTTTTAAAAAATATGGGAAAAAAAAGCGCTATCTTACTATTCTATCTTACATGTATAGACTGTTGAGAGTGGTCATCGTCGACTACGACGGAAGAACGACAACTTTGATTTTAAAAACGATACGTGGGTTCTAATCTCGCTCCCGGCGAGTTTTTTTTTAAAATTTAATTTTTTTATAATTTAAAAAAAAACGTCATAACACTGGAAACATCCCGTCGAATCGTCTGCTGCTACGACAGTTCATGTCGTAACGCTAGCAACATCCTGCGGAATCGTCTGCTGCTACGACATGTCGGACCGGCATGGTCCGTGGACGCATTAATATTCTGTATAAAAGGAGAGTCTGTATAGATAATATAAGACAACAGCATTACTTGGGTACGTGACATATATATATGACTCATTATGACATAACAATTTGAAAGAGCTTCGCAGAATGATTACTTGTCATGGACATATACATAACACGTGTCATACAAAGCCAGGTACTTGATGCATGGCAACGTGGACATATACATAACACGTGTCATACAAAGCCTGGTACTGGATGCATGGTAACACGGAAATATACATAACACGAGTCATACAAAGCCTGGTACTTGATGCATGGCAACACGGAAATATACATAACACGAGTCATACAAAGCCTGTTACTTGATGCATGGCAACATGGGCATATACATAACACGTGTCATACAAAGCCTGGTACTTGATGCATAGTAACATGGACATATACATAACACGAGTCATACAAAGCCTTGTACTTGATGCATGGCAACATGGACATATACATAACACGTGTCATACAAAGCCTGGTACTGGATGCATGGTAACACGGACATATACATAACACGAGTCATACAAAGTCTGGTACTGGGT
>CALYLW010002400.1:0-50413 GCA_944989445.1 Ampullaceana balthica | reverse complement strand
TGTTATTCCAATTTGATTTTTCAAAAATCATTCCATGTAATTCTCATTTTTTTTTACAGAATGATGCTCAAAGTGGTGGCGGCAATGGCAGCCGAAGTGGTGATGATGATGAGGGTAATGCAGACCCTAATGGAGAACAATTCAGAAAGCTTTTTATTGGCGGTTTGAGTTATGAGACCAGTGAAGATGGTTTGCGATCACATTTTGAAAAATGGGGTGAAATAGTTGACTGCATTGTTATGCGAGAACCGAATACTAAAAGGTAAGAATTACTGCATCTTTAATGTGGTTAAGAAATGAGTCATTTGGCGTCTTTTTCCAGATATAAAAACCATTTCCATTATTTGATGTAAATAAACATTTTTAGTAAGAAAACTTTTAGCCGTCTACTGAATTGATTCATATGCCACTACAGTCACAAGGTTAAGCTTGTAGATTAGGAATTTTTTTCTCAAAATTTAAGACTTGTTAGTAACAGGCAAAAACAGATAGTTTTAAGTTTATTCTTTATAGCAAAGCCATGATGTTAAAAATATTTGCTATCTGAGTTATGATGAATAAAAATTCTACCACCTAGATCTCTGAGCTTTGCTTTTTTTTTCTTTTTTTTTCTGCATTTAAATTATTTACATTTCAATATTAATGAAGTAGGCCTTTCTAATGCAAACTACAGGAATATGAAAATTAATTCCTTCCAGGCCGAGAGGTTTTGGTTTTATCACCTACAAAGATTCTGCAATGATTGATGCCGCTCAAGCAAATCGACCACACAACATTGACAATAGAGAAGTTGAAACAAAGCGTGCCATGCCCAGAGATGTAAGCTCAGTTTTAGATAATTCATATTTGAGATTAATAAATTTTGAAACAAATTCTATCCCATGTTACATTTCTGTATTTTCAGGCAGCTGGAACGAGTAACCACCAATCTGTTAAGGGGGTTGGCGCCTAAGAAATCTCGATTTTTAAAAAAATTATCACTTTTTTTATTATTTTATTTTAACAAAGCTTAACATTCATAGAATCGATTACATAAACTTTGATAATATTTTAGAAACATTATGATATGAAAAAATTGGTTCTTAACAACCCACTTCACTTCAAAAATTGACCTAATTTAGAAAGACGAGAAATTTCCCATGTATGCTAATTTTAAGGCACAAAAACATTATTTAAAAACATAGTAATATGCCACTATTATATATCATTAGAAAGGTAAATTCAAGCCCTTTCATAATATTTGTATTCGAAGACAGGACTTTTATTTACCAAAAGTAATCGGATCCGCAAACAAGAAGAGTGTACCTAATATCTTTAGTTTTATTATTTTACCCGTTCCGATTGGTCCGACTACGCTGTTACCATGATACGGTTTATGTGCGCATGCGCAAACGAGTTGTTTACGTGGACTATTCCGTTCTTTCGTAAGCTGATTGTGCAAGATCTCGAACCCATATTTTGATTTTAAATGATAGAATGACACTATTTTCGAGTTGATAAAAGAGATATATTAATAACTGAAAGAAATTCATCAATGACGTCAAAGAAAACATCTCTTTTCATAGCAAGGTAAGCCCTACTGACACACTGAAATACAACAAAATCATTGACATTGAATGAGTCATTGTATTTGTCGTGATATTTATATTGTTATTTTCAGCGTCTTAGCTTATTTATAGCCCTATCAATGAATGGTAGTGATTTTATATACTTGGTGCATATTAAGTTATAATAAGCCTAATCACATTTTAAATGTTATTTAACTACTTGTACTTAGTACTAGTAATAGTAGTACTAGTACTAGTGTTAGTTGCGGTCTAAGCCTAGCCCACCACTATTACTATCGTCTAACGCTACCGCTAAATCCTAAATAAGTGAAAGGCTCATACACAAACAGCTGGGTGTTTGAACTCAATAACCTTTATTTATGGTAAAATAAAATTACTTTTGGATGTTATTTTGAATTAGAATTAGGGGTAAAAGTATAATACATCTTAAAAATTATTTTTATTTTGGGTAGGCAAGTCAGCCTATTCTATCATTTTCAATTTAGGCGTAAGCTACTTTGACTTATCTTCTGTTTAAATTTTATAAATTAATAATACAAATATTTAATTAAGCCATCCTACACATCTGTTTTAATATTATAAATATTTAAATAATATTCATAAATGATATCATTACATTATTTGACTCGATTTTTTTATTTTCATTCCAGCCTTGATAAAGTACTGCTCAGTGGAGCAGAAGACACTGAAGTTGGAAACACTATTTTTAAATAAGGCTAAGGACACAGATAAAGAGATGATAATGCTAAACAATTATTTTCTCTCCTGTCTGAAGAAGGAGGAAAAATTCATATAGTATGATATTGCAATAACCTAAAGCTGAGTACAAAGCCATAAACCACAGCCAGTACATTAAATTCTCCCAAAAAAATTTTCATTTATTACTTATTTTGTGAGTGATAAGATTTATTATCTCCACTACTGGGAAAGCAAATTTTCATCAATTGTAGAATATAGCACCATTTTTTCTAAGTGTAATAAATGAAATTTATAATGAATTACTTGCTCAAAGGACAAAAACTGTGTTGCGCAAATAAATAATAGGCTAATACATTAACTAATTTCCACTAATATTTCTGAGCAAGTGTTACCTACTCAAACTGATAATTATAAAAGACAAATAATCATTCATGTTTGTGCTAAGGAAACTGCTGTTCTAAAAGTATTTACATAGTAACAAAAGTATGAACATGGCTGTGATGCTCTGAAATACTTCAATTTCACTGATGAAGATGGCAACATATTTCATCATCTAAATAAGTTTACAAGGACAAATGATTACTTTTGACTAGATAGTGGATTCTAGTTTAATTGTTTTAGGATAAAATGCTGATAGAAAGCTTTTGAAAAACACACATAGGCGTTATATGATTGAAAAAATAAAAAATATGCAAAAATATGTTTTCGACGAGAACATCAGACTGAAGTTCCAGAAGGTGAAAACAAAGCTCAGAGGATTTTAAACAGTTAAATAATATACTTTATCATCATGAACATGTAGCTGAACAAGAAAAACTATGTAAAAGCTGATCATTTCTATAATCAATTTGTAAAATTTCACTTTTAAACTTTAAAATTGATTTTTCTCAAAACTGTTTTTTCTCTTAATTTGTATCGTAGAGTTCTAAAATCTCAGCTATTTTAAAAGATAAAGCCACAAGATTTTGTGTGTATCTTCTTAAACCTATTTTGTGGGTACTGAGCTATTTAAAATTCGATTTTGTCAACTACTAATTTTTTAATAATTTTTTTATTAAATAATAATGGTAAATTTTAAGCGTTTTTTTTCGAGGCAATTTTCAAAAATTGAAAAAAAATTGTTTTTAACATTTTGTAAATTTTTAAACTAGCTCAGTACCTCTAAAAATACTTAAAGTTTATAAGTTAATCATTTTTAAATCAAAATATAATCTTGTGTGTTAAATTTTAGAACTCTACGAATTGTTTTTTTTTCAAGATGGCCGCCGTTGCCATGGCAACTATAAATTTTTTTTAAAAATTATAACATCAAAATGTAACCCTATTCATGACTAAACATGATAATAAAAAAATATTTGTTCTAAGTTGGTTAAATAAAAAGTTTTTTTTTAGGTACCCAACCCCCTTAAAAGAATGTTTATTGGGGGGGGGTAAAAGATGGGACAACAGAAGAACACATTTATGAGGTCTTCAGGACATATGGTTCAATCCAGTCAATTGATATTGCAACGGATAAGTTTAGCGGTAGAGATCGTGGATTTGCATTCATCAATTTTGATGACTATGACTCTGTTGACAAAGCTGTATGTAAGTATATCTTAAAAATAATTCCATTTAGCAAGGCAGTGATGTAAAATGTTTTTCTGATAGACTTATCTGCTGGATATAAACTCTACCACCTAGATTTCTGAGCTTTGCCGTGCCATAAATTAACTTAATGTTCTTCGCTAAGGGTGGGTGTATGTAAATTTATCGACAAGTTGTCATTGAATTGTACATAAATGTTTTTTTTCATCTGCAGTGAAAAAGAGGCATGATCTTAATGGTAGAAATGTCGAGGTAAAAAAAGCAGTTTCAAAAGAACAAATGGATGGTAAGTACATTTTAAAATTTTTTTTTAGAAATGTCTAAGTTTTAAGCATATGATTTTAATCTTGAAATATTGTGATTGTGAAACATAATTTTTTTTTAAAGGTGGTACCAGAGGGGCTGGAATGGCAGGTAGAGGGCGCGGCAGAGGAGACAGCTATGGTATGTACCATGTCCAACAAAATATTTTAAAGGTCCTTTTAATATTTTATTTTTATTTTTAGTTTGTTTTTTTACCACATAAGTGTGGATATGTATTCAAGTTTTTCTCATCTTGAAATCTGTACTATTATTACTAAGTTAAGGTCAAAAGATATGTATTTGCTTTTAAAATTTATTTTTTGCTTAAAAATTTTCTATGATCTTATATTAGTCAAATGTCATTTTATATGTATTTATATTTTATTTTAAATGGAGGATTTAGGTCGCCAAGTGGATTACAATGTGGATTATTAGACATTTTCTTCACCATAAACCTGGTTTTAAAGATTTCATTAGTTTCTCTAAACTGCTAAAAATTGCAACTTGATTGTTACTTAAATAACTACGTGTTTTAAAACCGTGTTATTTTTGTTTTGAAAAATTATTAAATTATTGAAATGCCATGATTACCAAATAAGAAACCAGGTTGGTGTTGAATTTGTTAAAAGTTGCAGTTATTGTTGAAGTTTCCCCAGCATTGTTTGGAATGGGCAATTATGAAAAATCTTTTCAAAAGAGCAAAGCAACTTGCTACTAATGATGGCTATTTGATATCTTCCCACAGTGTTTTTTACAGCTAAATTAGGTCATTTAAGTAATAAGTGTCAATGTGTGGCCTGTTACAGAAAGTTACAGTGGTGAAAGAAAGGATGAAGGATATGTAGGACAAGGCTGGGGAGACTCTGGAGGCGGCTATGAAGACAACAGTAAGTTCCACCTCCCAAAGTTCCTCTCTGAATATTATTTCTTTGTTAAGTCATTTTATGTGCTTATTTTGAAATTAACTCAATAAATTATAGTTTATAATAATAATATGGTAGGTTCATAATTAAATAATAGTTATTATTATTGTTCTTAGACGTCTATAGGCCTTTATCTCGCACTTATACTACTTATAATGTTTAACTTGTAAGAGTAGAGGCAGAGGCCTAATGAAAATGAATAGTATAAACTATAATTTAGGTTTGGTATTAGTAGTATTGCCAAAGCACAAAGACAAGTCCTTAAACTGTCGTTATTTTTTTAAATTGATCATTGATGCATCTGCACAGTACGTAGTAGAGGCTAGCCCTAATTTTTTTAAATATTTTTTTTTAAATATCAAGGAAAAAATTAAATATAAATGAATGTTTTATTCAACCCAGTCAGTTTAGATGCAAACCGTAATCATTATTTCTTCATGTTTTGATAATTAATGCATGCTAAAACGAAAGTAGTTGAGACACTTCTAGTTCTAGCGAACTCAACGGTTAAGCTTTTACTAAAAGAAAGGTGACGAAAAACTCCTAATGCCATGTTAGTATTTATAAACCGTAAAAGGGTCATCCGAAAGCACACGTCTGATAAAATTAAATTACTTTTTTAGAAAACTGACGTCAAGCACAAAATTCCAATTCAAAATTCAAACGGAGTACGATCCGTTCACTTATTTTGTCTAAGTTTTTCCGTATATTTTTTATATGCGCAGAACGATGCGCGATCGCGTGACGATGAGATGAGAGCTAAAGGAAGGAAGGGGTCACAGTCACTGTACCAGTCCTATTTATAGCGAGTCCGCATATCACTGAATAAACTCGCAAATCCGGAAAATCCAGGAAGAGCGAGAAAAAAACCTTGCGAATCCGGAAATAGCAAAATAAAAAACTCGGGAATCCGGAAAATAAAAATATTTAGCTTCACGAATCCGGGATAATCCGGAGCGGTGGCACCCCTGATCTTTGTCTAATGCGTGACATACTTCCAAAAGGTTTAGCTATGAAAAGAAAAAAGGCAATTTAATAGTTTGAAATAAACACTGTGAGGCTGATGGGGTACAATAATAATTGCGGGGTACTTAAAATTTTGAAATGCATGGAAAATTCTGTAAGCATAGCTTTACGAAGTTTCCTATCAATGTGCTTTTTGTTTTTGATTACCAGGCAGCAGCCGGGGTGGAGTTTGTGGTTATTGTTCGAATTACAGAGAGGACATGAACCCCCAATGAAAGCAGGCAGAAACTCAGCTCGTGGAGAGGGTCCTTATGGAGGTTTGTTTGCTTTGATCAGTATTTTTCATGCATTTTAACATGGCTGCTAAAAGAAAAAAGGGGGATTTATTTTTTACAATTTTTTTAAAAGTGAAGTTTTTTCACGGGGTAAAAAAGGATTTTCATGCAATGGACAAAATATTGAAGGAACTTAGGCGTAATTGTGATTACTTATTTAGTGAATCTAGCAGTGATTAATAAGAATATTGATTTTAATTTAAATAACACTAGTGATAGTAAAAAAAACAATGATTTAAATAGTGACACGACATGTATGGAAATGGTTCTATAGACCATAATCAGACCGATAGTCTATCATAGTGGTCGATTAATTTTTGCGCAATCATTTTTTCATTTATCACAAAATAAAATCATGCCTTAGTCATAATTAAAATTTGCATGATAATGCTATTGCATCTGATTAATTTTCTTAGTCATACCAGACGATTACTACGAAAAAACTAACTTTGTTTGCACTACAACTAGTAAAATGTGCTACAAAAAAGAATTTACTTGCAGCCAGTTTTCTCCATTGAAATTAAGAAGTTTTATTCAATAAAAATATAATGTTGGCATTCACAACATGCCTATAGTTGACTCTACTTGTGCAAGGATGTCTGGTATTCATGCCTACTTTAGCAGAGTTGTAATAATAGACTTGCAAATGGATGAGAGATCTACCTAATTACATGGAAAAATTTGTCAATATTTTTTGGGGGGGTTTTCTGAAATTTTTTATGTGAACATTATTTGTGTTATACACCTTAAAGACCAATGGATATAAAGTCTGTCCATTTGTTTGTACTTAGATATTTTTACTTTCATTTTCCTACAAATAGTTTATTTTTTATGAATTAAAAAAATAACATTGAATTACTGAATTAAGGTGTTATCTCCCCTTGCTTGGTCGCAGGGGGTAGAAAAGGCCAAAGCGCATTGGACTGTAAAGGGTTAAGGACTTTTTATTCCCTTTTGCTCCTTGGTTTTAATAATAGCTGCTTTAATTAATGCCTTTTCCCCTTTCTTTATAGATTTTGAATATTTATGATGAGGTAGTTAAATTATACCTGAGCTTTGCAAGCACTTCACCATAAACCTGGTTTTAAAGATTTCATTAGTTTCTCTAAACTGATAAAAATTGCAACTTGGTATTTATATTTTGGGTGATGAAGAATTATTTACAAAGCTTATCAAAGCATTTGCTTGTTCTTTAGTTGATATTTATTGTTCAATCAACATTTAGATAAAAACGTTACAAATGTTTCGTCGGCAGGTGGCTATGGACAAGGTGGCAGCCATTGCCCATGCTATAGATACCAATGATGATACCTGAAAAACAAGAATTGTGGGCAGGTTTTGTCTGAGAAAAGAAAAAATCTCTTGGCGCTTGGTTTAGTGCGTATAACGGTTTAACGAGTAGTTAATTTACTTAAATAATCTATCACTTCATTAAACTGTGCCTGCCTTGATATTTTTAGAATAGACAGTTGTATTGTCAGATGTTACATTGCCTGCGTTTATCATCATGTAGGATAGCCTTCATTAAGATTTTTTCAAAAACTTGCTTTTATATTCCATCAGTATCCTCATGAAATCATTTTCCACCAATTCATCTTTCATTCTCATTCATCTCATGTTCATGGGATATTTTATGTGAATGTTGTCCTTTATGTCCAGTGTTTTTTCTATACATATTTTGTTTTTACATATATTTAATTTTTCAATTAAATGTTTGTGGAATAATAAATTGTTCCAATTTCAATTCAATTTTGTTCTTATATTCTTTTATGTGGTTACTTTTTTTTTAGCTTACTTAGTTTAGTAATATATATTGATTATCCAACTAGTATTTTTGAGCAGCTATGACTTATTGTCACTTAGCAGACAAAATCTTATTACATTTGCAAGAACAAACATAGCATTTTTCATTTGCCCTGTCCTGAATTTGGACATAAAATGGGTAGCCTGAGGAAGCCAGGAAAACTAACATTCGATCAACATTTAAAACTAATAAAACAGTAAGACTAGACGTAATCATAAACCACAGATAAGCGTAGGGGGCCATAAACCACAGATAAGCATAGGGCACAATATTCTGTATAGAGCGTCTAACAAATTTTCATTCTATATGCGATTTAAGACGAGTGAAAATTTAAGAATAAGATTATCAAAATGCTTTTTTAAAAACTTTTATTAATAATTCTATTGTACTACATATTAATATAATCATTTATATTCTGATTAATAATAATATATTGTGAAGTGTAAGGTGCTCATAAAATAAATCCAATTCTCCTTAGATTAATTAATCTCCGTTCAGTTAACCATTTAAAATTCAATGTATAATTTCATGACATTTTCATAATTGTAAAATGTATTGCCCACATAAACTATGTAATTCAATTTTGATAAAGATAATCTTTGACAATTACAAAGCTGAAATCTTGCAATTGCTTTATTTAGTTACATGAACACAAATTTACAAGATGAACTCCAGTTCAATAGATACACTACATGTATATCTATAAAATAAATGTTTGAGCAGTGGCCATTTAAACCATAATTATAAATAATTAAGGATGTACCGGATTTATGAAGTGACACTTGGCCAGAGACAGATTCGTAAAAATGGTCGGATTCCAGATTTGCTAGAGCCAAAATCCGGTACACCTCTAATAATTAATAATAATTGAGTAAGTTTTAAATGCATTGTTAAATTATTAACATACCAACACCTGCATTAATTATAATTATAAAAGTAGAAGCTTTAATTGTAGTTGGTGTCAACCTGAAATACCGCACAGATGGCAAACTGCTCAACCTTCGGAGGCTCCAAACAAAAACCAAGGTTATGACAGACATCATCAGAGACTTGCTGATGACTGTGCCCTCAATGCTGTCTCAGAAGCTGACATGCAACGCAGTGTAAACCTGTTCTCCAGCGCCTGCACAAACTTTGGTCTGACAATCAACACTAAGAAGACTGAGGTCCTCCATAAGCCCGCGCCTGGAAGGCCCTACGTAGAGCCCAACATCACTGTCAACGGCCAGAGACTCAACAGAGTGCACCGGTTCACATACCTAGGCAGCACACTGTCTCAAAATGTCACCATCGATGACGATGTGAACGTCCGATGTGAACGTCAGAATTGCCAGAGCCAGCTCCACTTTCCGCAGGTTGTACCCTAATGTCTGGAACAGAAGAGGCATTACCATCCAGACCAAGCTGAAAGTGTACAGGGCAGTGGTGCTCCCCACACTCCTATATGCTTGTGAAACTTGGACTGTTTATCAGCGCCATGCAAGAAAGCTTAACCACTTTCATACAACAAGCCTCAGGAAGATTCTCGGCATAAAGTGGCAGAACAAAATTCCAGACACAGTGGTACTGACCAAGGCAGGTCTCCCCAGCATCTTCACCCTCATGCAGACCCAGTGAAGCAGGGCACGTTGTCCGAATGCCAGATGAGAGACTGACAAAAAGAATCTTCTATGGTGAGCTCCAGTATGGCCAGCGGTCCCACGGTGGGCAAAAGAAATGCTTCAAAGACACACTGAAAGCCTCAATGAAAGTGTTTGCCATCAATCCAGACATGTGGGAACGAGCTGCAATGGACCGATCCACCTGGCGCTCTTCCATCCACGAAGGTGCCAGGTCATGCGAGGCAAACCGGATCACCGCTGCAGAAAAGAAGAGGCAAGCCCGAAAGGCCCATGCTGTCAACGCTCCTGAAGATGTCCCACTCGTCCCTTCTGTTCCCGAACCTTCCATGCAAGGATCGGCCTCCTCAGCCATCTGCGCACGCACAGACTACCCTCGGATGACTAGAGTGATCCTCGTCGTATCGACGGACGAACGAATATAATAATATATAGTCTATTATGATAAATAAGTCTAAAGTGACTGAGTGCAGAATTGACTGGAATGTGAATAACAAATACACACTACTTTAGTTTAAGATAACAGGAAAAATAACATTTATTGGTAACAGTTTTTGATTATATAGTTTAAATAGTATTAATATGTGAATACCTAATACCAATATTGGCCCAGAAATTCTTTCTTCAGTATCATCAAACTACTGGTATTTTCAACACTGGAGGACTACTTTGAACAGCTGACTACTACTACTTCACAAAAATTATTTACCATTATAATAATATGAATATGTTTTTTAAAATATGCTATAATTACTATCCCCATAACCATGAAGTTAATAATTTATAGATTGTAACTGTAGTGTAAAATATATATTTGCTTTCTCTAAATTTAAAAAAAAACATATGTTTTTTTTAGTTAGCTTTCAACTCTCACTTTCCTTTAATTCAAAATTAAGAACTAAACAATATAAGGATAAAATCTTTAAATTATAACAAAAAAAGTTTCAAACATTGTGAATCATTAAAGTTAATAATCATTAATTACATATTTTAGTATAGTAAAAAATCCTTTATCATAGACAGTTGACCTAGTATTGTAATAGTATTTTACATGACTTAATTTATACACCTTTAAATTTTAATTGTTTAAATACCAGGAACACAAAAAAATTATTTTTTTTACAAGATAAAGTAGATAAAAGATCAACTGTTTTTGACTGAGTTGTACATGTCCTTATTCTTCTAAATCCCTGAACTGTTTCCATCAAGAATTTGATCTTGTTCAGCATAGGAGCGAAGAAAACTTCTTGAGTACAACAACAGGGCAAAACCCCACTTCCAAGTCATAAAGCACCATACACAGGTCAAATAGTAGCCTTCACCATAAACAACTAGGCCTGTAACAGAAAGGAGTAACATTATCCGCCATAGTAGACATTTTAAAGTTAAGGCTGTTATTAAAATTTAAAAACAAAAACAAAAAAAAACTACATATATCAGTGATCAGTAAGTTATACCTCCTACCAATGTTCCCTTTAAGCTGCGCAGCTGGACAGACGCCGCGCAGCAAATAGTGTAAAATATTGCACAAAAAATAGATGCTGTGCTATTTTGCACACAAGTTTTTTTACTTTGCACACGGAGCAACGAACCTTAAAGTTAAAGGGAACATTGCCTCTCAATAGGATCAGTTTGCTATACCTCCTTCCCAGGGAATGTTGTAATTAACATAATTTGATTCTTACAAAAGCTTCACCAAACAAAACAAAATTAGAAAAAGTGGGGAGGGGGTGTGTCTTTCATGAAAATGGCAATGGTATGTGGTGGTTGGTACTATTACCCAACTGACTAACTGTAACCGTTGACATCTTTAAAATTTCACTAAGAAAAAGTCATGACCTGCATGATTAACCCGATAATAGAAATTTTATTGAATCTTAATGGCCATGAGGCTTGCCAGTAAAATCATGAGCTGGGTCATACCAGTTAAATCAACGCAACCCACAAAAGAGAATGAAACATATCACAATTTATAATTAAACAACCTGTAAAAACAAAGGTTTTTATGACTATATATAACAGACATAACTAAAAGTATTGATTATGTTCAATATAATATGCACCACCCAGCAGACTAGCATAAGCAATTAACATTTACATGCTACATAGAGATATATGTACATAAAGATAATCTAAAAATTAATTAATTTAATTACGGTATATTTTGATAGAATGCATTGTTAAGTGACAAAAGTCTATGTGCAAAATTTCAGCTCGATAGGATCACGGAAACCTGGTCATTTTTTACTTCTGTTTTAACACGGGACCACGACAGCCAGAGAGAGAGAGACAAGACGGTGAAGTTAATATAAATATAAGGGATTTAAAAAGAGTGAAGTCTCCCAGAACACAATATTGTGCAAAGAGGCGTGACTAGAGGGGTGACATCTAAGGGGCCATCCATATAGGCCTATTACGTACGCACAAAATCTACTTATCTACTCAGAATCTGGAAATTTCTTTACATATTCCTGGAGGAAAATGTGGATACTGGTAATTAAAGTATTATTAAAAACAATTTTACATACGCTGAAAATTAATCAACACTTATGGGGAATTACAGTATTATATACAATTATATATAATAAAAATGTTTTCTTACCTGAAAGATGGTTTCAAGCATTTCAACCCACTGAAGACTATCCACACAGGCTGTAGTGAGATCAGTGGCTACAGCAGCTTTATAAGCTTCATCTTGTTTACCAGAGTCCAGGTAGATATTCAACAGTATGATGCGCAGCATTATGTTTGTTGGTTGACTCATCTTTAAAAATTCAACAACATGATAATTTATATTTGTAAAATTCCAAGCTAACATTTTTTTAATGCAATCATACTCCCTGACATAGAATAAAACAAAAAAGCTAAGACCTACCAGCTCTAACTAAACAAGATTTTCAATTTCTTTTCTGTTATCATCCTCATGACCATTGACAGTTCCTGCAATTCATTCCTGGGCACAAAACAGAGTACATGTATTATGTTTTTAGTCACAAAACATCTCATGGGGAACCAGACGTATCTTCCTGATCCATTTCAGAATTTTTATTTGAATCAGTCAAATTATTTCCCAAAGTAAAACTAAAACTAATCAGGAAACATTTCCCTAACAGGTTAAAATAAACCAAAAGGTTAGATAAGAATGTTATCAGTGCCATCAAGACTTGAACTACTTATCACACATTTTGTTTCTATGAGGTCCAGTCAAGTTTAACATTTTAAATATACTATATCTATTAATAAAATGTTTAATTTACTATATCTAATAATAATATTTTAAATTTACTTTATCTAAATATAATATTTTAAATTTACTATATATAATAATTAATATTTTAGATAAAATGTTCTTAAATACATTGTATATAATATGAGAAACTATGAACTGTAAATTAAAAAATTAATCAACATACCTTCAGCCTGTAAACTATGTCACTTATACGAACAAGGCCTCACATTTTTCAAGCAAGTACTGTAGGAAAAAGATAAAAGTTGACTTTAATTTTAATAATTAACCTAAGTGAAGGCTTAAATGTGAATACCACAAAATAACTTGCTTATTGCAGCTATTTGATAACAATATAATAACGTAAAATTGCATATAATCAGTATACACCTGGACAGAAATACTCACTTTCATTTTCTGCACATCTGTTCCTAGGTCACAGTTAAGTTCACAAACTGAAATAAAGATAAAGCTATTGGACCTAAATAGGTGTTGAACCAAAGCACTCAATTAATCAGACACCTAACTGCTTTGAAATATGCTGACCCCAAATATTCATACAATCATTTATTTACATTTATAAAATACTCTAAAGCACTTCTGCCCCTGTAATTTATAGTCAATGTTCCCTCTACGGTTTGTTGGTACGTGTGCAAAGTAAAAAAAACTTGTGTGCAAAGTTGTGCAGTATCCATTTTTTGTGCAATATTGGCAATATTTCACAAAATTTGCTGCGGTGTAATTAGGTACTTTGACAGAAAATTTAAATGTAGTCCAATTGGCTTAAATAATATATCATTTTAAAGGGCTTGATAAGACCTTTTCAAAAACACTTGTTTTGTCTTTCTATCTTCTATAGAAGTGGAGTTATGATTTTTTTTGTTAATTTTTTTTTCCCCTTATATAACATATATAATTTACTCCAAAACTTGTGACTGTGACCAAAATTTCAAGATTCTGTACTCTTTCCCACACAACTTTTTTAATTTTAGAGATATGGGTATCAAATTTTCAGGATACATTCACAATCCAATGTACAAAACAATGAAAAAGAAATGTTTAAAGTAAATCAATATTTTGAATTTTTTAATAAATATATTCAAAGGCATGTTGAAAAAATCATGTTGAAAATTATAACAAAAATACAAATCATTTCAAACATTTGCTTGCCTATTGTATTTTTATTGTGAATATATGGTACAATTAAATCAATAAATATATTTAAATGTTTGAAGGGTAGTATTTTGACTTTAAAAATAAAATTTAATGCAAATAATTAAAAATTATTTGTTAAAATATACCACATCGACGAGGTCTGATTACTAAGATGTGAAATTAAAATTAAATTCAACAAGTATTTGTAGATTTCAGTATCTCATTAAAAGATAATAAGAACATTTTTCCTGTCATTTTTCTGAGTAAATAACAAGTATTCAAATTTCTCAATATGAAATTTATAATCTTTGTGAACTTTGTCATTGTCTTCGTCATCAATTTGGCAGTTGAAGAAATTGCGAGATCTGCTGTTGATTTCGAATATTATCTCTTACAATTGTACCTATAATTTACTTTGTTATATTATTTAAATTTTAATTATGGAGATTTATTTTCTTTTGATTGATTTTGTAAAAAATATTTTTTGCCAATCGTCTATGTCAACATCTTTGTAAAAAGATGATGGTAAGTGAGAATTTTAAAAAATTTATTATTATTGTATACAGAATAAAACTACAAAGTTGATTGCACTGGAACAGTTAATAATAGTATAGTTTTATATCAGCTAAATCCGTAGTATTACTAATTAATGATTAATCATTAACAAACGATATGCAGGTCCGCTCAGATTATTGCTAAAATGGATACAAATATAAGATTCCAGACACTCGAAGGACGGTTAAAATGACAATTGAATTTGAATTAGTTCGACATTATTCTCACGGTCAAAGTCAAAATTTTAAAGTGAGAATCAGTAACAGTGACTGTTAGTATTATTTGTTAATTTTTATTAACATTTTTATATGCATTACCCAAGTCCAAGGCCTTTAGATATCGTTTGGCATCATTCTCACGGTCAAAACCGTGTGGCAGTGCGAATAACGCTAGGCATTATCCGCACGGTTTACTGTGCGGATAATGTTGGACATTATTCGCACTGCCAAAACCGTGCGAATAGCGCTTACCTTTAATTACATATGTTTTTAAATTGATAATAGTAATACTGTTTTAGTTGTAGTACTAACTAATAGTACACTGGATCCAAGACTTCCTTTTGGGCAGGGAGCAAACTGTAATAATTAATGGATCTAAATCTGCACCAATAAAAGTTAGCTCAGGAGTTCCACAAGGAACTGTGCTAGGTCCCTTACTCTTTTTGATTTATATAAACGATTTACCCAACAACATCTCTACAGGTACAAAAGTTAGGTTATTTGCTGATGATTGTATAATCTATAGAACAATTAAATCAGAACAAGATAGCAAAATTTTACAAAAAGACCTAGATGAATTGATAAAATGGGAAACTACCTGGAGTATGAGTTTCCACCCAGAAAAGTGTCAACTGTTAAGAGTAACAAAGAAAAAGAAACAAATAAATTCAAAATACAATGTATTACATTCATGGAAAAGAACTGACCCAAACTAAAGATGCAAAATACTTAGGAGTCTTAATAAATGAGAAACTATCATGGAATCCCCATGTCAATGAAGTTATTAAAAAATCAAATAAAACCTTAGGCTTTATAAAAAGAAACTTTAACAAATGTAATAGACTATAGAGATATAAAACTAAAATGCTACCTCACTTTGGTGAGACCTGTACTAGAATATGCATCTTCTGTATGGGACCCATCGACCAAAGAAAGCATTGATAAACTAGAACAAATTCAAAAAAGAGCTGCCAGATTCATTACTGGAGAATATTCAAAACTGACAAGACAAGAATAACACCATTAGTACCATTAGTTAAATCATTAAACCTTGAAACACTAGACTAGAGGATAGAAGAACCAAGAGCAAAGTAGTAATCATACATAAAGCAATTAATTCTAATTTAGAAATACAACACAAAGATAACTTAATACTACCCTCAATTTATTAATTCAAACAAAAATACACTAATTATGCTTACATTTTTAAATTATTTAATTACACGAGTATTTTTCCATTGAGTGAATATTTTTTGTCAATGTATCATTTTCTAACAATATATTGGAAATGTCGGAGCAAGAAATATCCTTCATGTTGAATTTTACGGTAAGTGCTGCAGCTAAAGTATCAACATTCAATCTTGATTTCTCACTAGTCACTTTCGTTTTTTCATGCTTTAAATTAAATTAACTTAATGGATTTATGTTGAATTCAGGTACAATGCTAGTTTTGGGGAGAATAATAATTATTCTTTTTCATTACAGAGTCTCGTCCAATTAAATATTATGTATGAAAGTTAATAAAAAGTTACTTCATAATTATCTATATATATAAAAATCAAAGTATGTCTGTGTGTGTGTGTGCATGTCCTTTATAGCTGACTAAACCATTCATCCGATCGTCATGACATTTTTGGAGACTGTTAAGTACCTACCTGGGATGGTAACTGGCAACTTTGTTTTCTAAATTTAACACGCATGGGGCACCGGGGGCCCATAATGTCATTTTTTGCTTATATGAGCTATATAAAAATTAGTTTAAGCGCTAGCTACTGTGTAAATTGTTGGATCTTAACCAAACTTTGTATATGACAACTTGATAGCCAATATTAAAATACTATAGGGCACTGAACTGCAAATAGTCATTCCTTTGTGGCTGGGGGCCCAAAAATTCACATTTCTTAAATGTTTAAGATTGTATCCACCATTCAGTCATTAACAATCTTGACAAATAATGACACATGTATCCATTATTATACAAATTGAAATGAACAGGGGTTTTGAACTTTATATCTTGCACTGAATGGGCCCCGGGGCCCTTAATGTCATTTTTTGCTTATATAAGATATATAAAAATTAGTTTATGCGTTAGCTACTGAGTAAATGAATGGATCTAAACCAAAATTTGAATACAAAAATTTGGTAGCCCATATTAAAATACTATAGGGCACATAACTTCAAATGTCCATTCCTTCGGTGCCGGGGGCCCCCAATGTCTTTTCTTCGTATATGTTTAATGTATTTTCCCCCATTCAATTTTTCACCATCTGGAGGAATATATCTATGAGGAAACTTAATTAAATGAAAAGGTTTTTGAAATTTACATATATCACCAAATGGGCCCAGGGGCCCTAAATGTCTTTTTTTTTATATCTATCTATATATATAAAAATAAAAGTATGTCTGTGTGTGTGTGCATGTCCTTTATAGCTGACTAAACCATTCACCCGATCGTCATGAAACTTTTCGAGACTGTTGAGTATGCTCCCGGGATGGTAACTGGCTTCTTTTGTTTTCAAAATTTAACACTCATGGGGCGCCGGGGGCCCATAATGTCATATTTTGCTTATACGAGCTATATAAAAATTAGTTTAAGCGTTATCTACTGAGTAAATGAATAGATCGTAACCAAACTTTGTATACAAAAACTTGGTAGCCCATATTATAATACTATAGGACAATTGACTCCTAATGGTCACTCATTCGGGGCTGGGGGCCCAAAATACCTTTTTACTTAAACTTTTAAGATTTCATTCCTCAATTCAATTATTTAAAAACTTGACAAATAATGGAAAATGTATCCACTATTATCCATATTGAAATGAACAGGTTTCTGAACTTCATACCTTGCCCTGAATGGGCCCCGGGGCCCTTAATTTCGTTTTTTGCTTATATGAGCAATATAAATATTAGTTTATGCGTTAGCTACTTAGTACATGAATAGATCTTCACCAAACTTTGTATACTAAATCTTGGTAGCCCATATTAAGATATTTTTCCTATTCAATTTTTAAAGATCTTGAGAAATATATCCACAATAAAACTGAATTAAAATGAACAAGATTTTGAAGTTGACCTCTTGCACTGAATGACCCCTTAATGTAATTTTCCCCCTTATATTAGCTATATAAAAAGTAGTTTAAGCGTTAGATAATAAGAAAATAACTGGATTTTGACCAAACTTAGTATATAAAAACTTTACAGCCTATATTACATTACTATAGGGCACTTAACGCCTAATGTCCCTTCCCTCGGAGCTGGGGGCCCCAAATGTCTTTTTACTGAACTTAAATAATTGCATTCTCTATTCAATTTTACACGATATTGAGGAATATAGCTTGAGTACACTGGCAATAAAAGAAAATATATTATCACTCATTTTGGGGCCGGGACCCTTAATATCGTTCCTTCTTTTGTACGCTATTTAATTATTAATTTATTTATCCGTTTACTATGAAACTTGGAATTTTTCCACTCTTCCGCGAAGGTTTCTGCATAATTGTTTTTAAACATAACACTCATTGGTTTCTTTAAATTGATTCATTTTTACTGAGATCGTTGCAACGCACGACGGGTCTGCTAGTACAGAATAAAAATACAAAGTTGACTGCGCTGGAACAGTTAATAATAGTATAGTTTTATATCAGTTAAATCCCTAGTATTACTAATTAATTAATTAATGATTAATCATTAACAAACGATATGCAGGACCGCTCAGATTATTGCTAAAACTAAAATGGATACAAATATAAAATTCTGGACACTTGAGTTTGAGACACTCGAACTCGAAAGACGGTTAAAATGACAATTGAATTAGTTCGACAATGACATTATTCTCACGGTCAAAATTTTAAAATCAGAGTCAGTAACAGTGACTGTTAGTATTATTTGTTAATTTTTATTAACATTTTTATATGAATATGCATTACCCAAGTCCAAGTCCTTTAGCCTTTAGATATCGTTTGGCATCATTCTCACGGTCAAAACCGTGCGGCAGTGCGAATAACGCTAGGCATTATCCGCAACCGTGCGGATAATGTTGGACATTATTCGCACTGTCAAAACCGTGCGAATAACGCTTACCATCGGTATTTTCTTAGTTTTAGTTTCAGTCTAAGCTCATTACACTTTGAAAAATCATAACTTCTTAAACCAGCTTTTGTTTTCAACAAAATAAATTGATTGGGGTTATAAAATGGATAAAGCACACCTAGGTGTTAACCGCTATAACATAGAACCCAAAAAAAAATTATATTATGCATTTTATGTACATACCGATCAATTAGAATTAAATCACTCTCCGCTCGAAAACGCAAGCGTAAAAATGATACCCGCGTCGTCGACAAAATTTACCCTCTTCGTCACTGATGACAATTCACGCAAATATTCAAAACTTGTGACGTAACCCCCCCCCCAAAAAAAAACCCACCGTCATCGCTTACGCCCGTACAGAAAAACTGAAACGGTATTTGCGATTTTTTTCGACATTAGCAGAACGATGCGCTCACGACTAATACCTAGTGTAATTCTTAACTTAAGTGCTGCACATCGTCTGTAAAATATCTGCACAGCCACGCAGCCCAAAGGGAACATTGGTTAGGACTCCATTAAATAGAGATTAAGTACAAGCGACCCCAAAATACTTTTTAAAATTATATTTTAGTTTTACTATTTCACATGGTGACCTTGGTTTTCAAAATCAGGTAATGAAAGCCCATGCCATGCCATTGAATAAATGATTGAAATGCTTTTCCATGCTTGGTCTTTGGGGCCGTCCATAAATGACGTTACGCGATTTTTGCCGATTTTTACCCCCTCACCCCCCCCCCTCGTCATGCGTCGTCACAAAAACTTAGCCCCCCCCTCTAAAAATACGTCACAAATCTTTGACCCCCCCCCAAAATTTTTTTTAAAAAAAAACAAACAAACAAAAAAAAACAAACAAACAAAAAAAAACACTTTATTTTCTATTTGAAAATAAAATAAGTATGTTTCAAATCACTTTTATTGTCATTTAAGTATTTATTGTTTATTTAGTGGAGATCTACATTGTAATATCGTAACCCGTGTAAAGCATTTTTTTTAAACGTTTAACCGGCCTTCAAAAAACTAACTGTGCTAACATCCTTAGATTATATTTTATTTTAATGCATACAAATTAAACATTGACTATTAATCATCACGGTTAACGTCTTTGTTTAGAAAAAAAATTATTTAAAAATAACATTTTTACAAATTATTTTTAAAAAATCCCTCAATTGACTGAAGGGCATCCGTAAGAAAGATGTCGGCGAACAGAGGTAAGTAACCTCATCTGGGGTCAAAAGGGGAATTCTTGGGGGTAATGCAGACTCATTTGGGACATATAACATCCACTACAATCCACTAGATATATTAAAATACGTCATGTGTACGTGTACGCTTGAAACATATGCCCATTATTGAACCGGCTCCTTCCAGAAAATGCATTTTTTAAAAATTTGACAACTATGTAGATTTCTTACCTACGTACTATACGAAGACACCTAAATCTACCCTACTTTCAGTTATATTGACACGAGTGACAATAATTTTAATCCACATGACTTGCCTGTATAAAGTATCCTTTCTGTGATATTTAAAATTAATGCCTTAAAAACTGAGCTAAGAAGAAAAGTTGTTTTGTGCTCCTCTCGAATTGCGATGTCAAGAATTTAATGCATTCAATAAAGTTAATGAATAGTTGACTAATTTTAAATGGGCTCATTTACCATTATATCTAGAACAGTGCTTCTCAAACTTTTTAGTATGGCGGACCGGCAGGAATTTTTTCAATTGCACCAAGGAACGGTGCACTATTTTCCCTGCACTGACAATTTGTTCGGTCCTTTTTTGAGAACATCTGCGGACCGGCAGCGGATGACCCAAGGACCGGCACCGGTCCGCGGACCACCACTTTGAGAAGCACTGATCTAGAAGACTAGAATGGCAAGGGGCGTTTACCAAAAACCAATCGAACAATTATATCAAACTTAAAACGTTTTTAATTTTATCATATAGATCCCCCCCCCTTTTAAAGAAAAGGTCCGTGTCGTTTTGACTGAAAATATCTACACATAATCCTATTCAGATAATTTTTAGACACTTGTCATGCTTGTAAAACTCACCAGTAGCATTTTCGGGGCTAGCGACACTCCCTCAAATCCCCGAGTCATGTGAGCAGGACCTAGAGTCTGGGGGTCGGGGTAACGCACACATAAACTTGTATATTTTGGCACAAAAAAATCGACGACTCCTGCCATGAGAACCAAACGCAGCTGCGGTTACATCACAAATGCTTTGATGTCAACATCAAACGACGCAGAGTAACAATTTCATATGTTATCTTGTGGGTTCTCAAACTTAAGGAATATAATTAGATTTAATTTTTGCGTCTTGATAGCTTACGCCAACCAGCGTCTGATGGCCTACCGACTGGCACATTGAGAAGCACTGATTTTTAAAAAAAAAGAAAGAAAAAAATTTAAAAAGTCATTAAATAAATTGTAAGCGACCAAATTTTTCAGTGGAAGTTTTATTTAAGTTACCATTTTGATGTGACGTCACATTTCTTCAACCCCCCTCCCTCCCCCTCGTCACGCATCGTCACAAAAGTGTGACCCCCCTCCCCCTAGATGCGTGACATCATTTATGGACGGCCCCTTTTTAGTGCATTGGAATAAAAGCGTTTTTTAAAAAAAAATAATAAATACCGTAATCATATTTTTTCGTTTAAAATAACACTTTTCTAAAATATAAATATTTTTTTAGAACTGTGTTAACCATTTGAGGAAAAATAATATTCCATTACTAGTACATTATGTAGTTACTAGTTTGTGCTGCGGCGCCGTTGCTCCTGCGGCGCCCCCTTTTTTAATGTCGCCTAAGGCGCCCACCTTTTTCAAAAGCCATTTTATAATAGGGTTGTTCGTTTTTTTTTGCAAAAGCCCAAGTAACTTATCCTTGTATAATAAATACAAAATATTCCAGAAATGTACACAAAGTATGTATATAATATTTTTTTACAGTGCTAATCACCACACGATTTTTAAAGTATTTTTAGAAAGCTGCGCACCAAATTACTGGACCAAAAAATAAATATTTGAGTCAATCAGCACTGCTTACAACACAAAATTTTTAAAAAAGCAGAGTGATGTCCCTTAGCGTTAGGCATCAGTGATAAATGAGCGTAAATATATAATATATAATAATAATATTAGTAATAATTACGTCTAAACTTAATACCGGCCATTTTGTTATCTGTTGAAGTCAGTCATAAAATAATTTGACATTTTCTAGCCCCTCCCCCCTCCCCCATATGATAATGAATTATATTTATACTAGTGTATCACCCGTCAAAAATGACGGAAGATTTCAAAATAAATACACATCAGATTAAAATGTAACGTAATACAGCACTTTCATTTATTTTTATTTGATTCATTTATTATCATATTGAACAATTTTATGCGGAACGTTCGAAAAGAGGTATATTTGGTGCAGTATTTTTTGGTGCGCACTATTTAACAAATCAGCATTACATCCAAGAAGCATTGCATCCATTACGGGAATTATGTATGTTGATGTCAATAATATCTTATTTCTTATTACTGCTTTTTTATTTCTGTAGCATTGCTTATTGACATATATTAGGTAGCGAGGGTATACAATTAATTAAAATCTCATTTTAAACGTCTTTCAAGTGACTGTAATGTTAGGTTTTTATCAATTTTAACAAGAACCCGAACGGACCAGTATACCATTAATCATAAATACCGCCATAATGTCATATAACTATTATTAACTGTTCCTGTGCATTCACCTTTATATTTTCATTCTATATACATGTATTATGAAGCACCTGTTGACCTGTATCAACATGCATTTATCATGAAAAGAATTTTACTTTAGTTGGACGAAACTCTGTGCTAATTCATAGTTATCTTTATCTAGTATTTATTATTCTTCCCAAAACTAGCACCATACCTGTACTTAACATAAAGCCATTAATCATTAAAGTTAATTTAAAGCATTCCAAAACGCTCGGCACTTTCCACACAGCTGTAAGAATAAATAATCCGTTTGTAAGGGATTTGTAAAATATAGCACACAAAATGGATGCTCTGCAACTTTGCACAATCGCGCACACGACAAATGCGTACAGACAATTCCGCAATGACACAAATGCGCACAGGACAAACGCGAACACCGATAGTTGCGCACACGGACAATGGCGGACATCGACAATCCCGCACAGTGACAAATGCGAACGGCTATATAAACGCACACCGACAAATGCGCAAATAGCAAGTTATGCATCGTCAATTTAAAGTTGTTAATGGATTTAGTTGGTTTTCAGCAAAAATACATCATGTTTAAAGCTAAAAATATTATAATAATCATAATAAATTTAATAATAATAGTATACATTTTTTTAAAATTAACTTTTAAATGTATAGTAATAAATTGTTTGTGCTAGTAGTACTGCTACGTCATGATTTTTAAGAGATGTCATTAAAAAAAATTTAATGGATATTAAGCATGTTAAACTCGTGGGAGATGCTGATCTTCTATCGAGCGCCTCCCCAGCCGGCGGATAGGGGAAAGCCCACCAGATATGGAGGGTACCGGGGAAATAAAATACCCGGGGTGGACCAAAATCAGCCCTACTGCCTTGTAGGAAGTGGAGGGATCCACAAAGGCTAGGGACCTAACCCGAACAAAGGCAGCTACCCATTGAGCTGTGAGGGGCAACCCCCCAAGTGGTTGTGCGCAAGGCCAACAACCCTGCCATGTAAAATTAAATAGTTTCAAAAACACCGAAAAGAGTAACAAAAGACATTTCAGTCCTGGGAGAGAATGGATTCCTTGAGGAGGAAAATATGACGCCTAATAGTGAAAGCCAAAACCTGGAAGCTATTAGGCCGACAACCATCATTTCTACCAGGACTACCACCGTCATTGGAGCTTGGAATGTCCGCACCATGTACGAGGCTGGTAAAGCTGCACAAATAGCCGCTGAGATGAGGAACTATAAGCTCACCATTCTCGGAATTAGTGAAGCAAGATGGACTGGATGGGGACAGAAGAGATTAATCTCAGGAGAGATGGTGTTATTTTCGGGACACGAAGAAGACGATGCCCCACATACCCTGGGTGTTGCTATGATGCTATCAAGGGCAGCACAAGGAGCACTCATTGGATGGGAGGCCCATGGACCTAGAATTCTTTTAGCAACCTTTCGAACAAAGAAACGTAGAATCAACCTAGATGTTATACAATGCTACGCACCAACTAATGAAAGTGATGAAGGAGACAAAGAAGAATTCTACAATAGAGTAATGACCATAGTCCAGGGTCGCCCACGGAGGAACATCGTCGTCCTCATGGGAGACTTTAATGCCAAGATCGGCAATAGCAACACAGGGTACGAAGAGGTTATGGGACAGCAAGGGATAGGCGAGATGAACGACAATGGTGAGAGGTTTGCTGACCTATGTGCCGCAGCAGACCTGGTCATAGGGGGGAGTATTTTCCAGCACAAGAGGATTCACAAAGCTACATGGGTCTCACCGGACATGAGAACGATGAACCAAATAGACCATGTATGTATTTCTAAAAAATTCAGGCGATCTCTCCAAAACGTACGTGTTAAGAGGGGAGCTGATGTTGCCTCAGATCACCATCTTCTTGTGGCCAGGATGAAATTAAAACTAAAGAGACATTATACCGAGCAAACAGCATACAGGACTCGGTATAATACCTCCCTCCTAAAGGACCAAGCCAAAAAGGAAGAATTCAAAATCTCACTATTCAATAAGTTCCAAGTCCTACAAGAAATACTGGAAGACGAAACCACCGAAGGGAAATGGCAAAGCATGAAAGAAACAGTACAGTCAACATGCCAAGAAGTGCTAGGAAACAGGAAACAGGCACACAAAGAATGGATGACAGCAGGTACGCTGAGTAAAATAGAAGAAAGGAAAAGAAAGAAAGCAGAAGTGAATAACAGCCGCACCCGAGCACAGAAAAACAAGGCCCAGATGGCATATGCAGATGCAAATAAGGAAGTTAAGAAAAGCATCAAGAGGGACAAGAAGGAATTTGTTGATAAACTTGCTAAAGAAGCAGAGGATGCAGCTCACCAGGGGAACATGAGGGAACTGTTTGATACCATTAAGACGCTGTCAGGGAAATTTAGCAAGGTAGAGAGACCAGTAAAGGACAAAATGGGAAACACCATACCAAGTGAGGAGCAACAGAGAGGGAGATGGAAGGAGCACTTTGAAGAGCTCCTAAACAGGCCTGAACCAAGGAATCCACCAGATATTCAACCAGCCGATAATGACCTACTAATTGACTGTAATAGTCCCACCAAAGAAGAGATTAGCAGGGCCATTAAACAACTCAGAAATGGAAAGGCTGCGGGACCCGATGGCATCCCAGCCGAGGCACTGAAGGCGGACTTGGAAACCAGTGTGGAAATGCTGCACCCTCTGTTTATGAAGATATGGGAAGAGGAGCAAGTTCCTTCCGATTGGAAAGAGGGATACCTTATCAAGATCCCAAAGAAGGGAGACTTAAGCTCCTGCTCAAACTACAGAGGGATCACCCTGCTGTCCATCACAGGAAAGGTTTTCAACCGTGTACTACTTAACAGGATGAAAAACGCTGTAGACCCTCTGTTGCGGGACGAACAAGCTGGCTTTCGCACCAACAGATCCTGCACGGACCAGATAGCGACACTGCGCATCATTCTAGAGCAGTCACTAGAGTGGAACTCACCGCTCTATGTCAACTTTGTTGACTATGAAAAAGCCTTCGACAGTGTTGACAGGCAAACCTTGTGGAGATTGCTAAGGCATTACGGGGTGCCACAGAAGATTACGGATATAATCAGAAACATGTACGAAGGGATAAACTGCCGAGTTATCCATGACCAGCAGGTGACAGATGCGTTCCAGGTGAAGACTGGTGTGAGACAAGGTTGCTTGCTGTCACCATTCCTCTTCCTGTTAGCCATTGACTGGGTGATGAAAACATCTACACAGCAGAAAAGGAATGGCATCCAATGGACCTTGTGGGATCAACTGGATGATCTTGACTTTGCTGATGATCTTGCCCTTCTTGCACATACCCAACAACAGATGCAGGAGAAAACAAACATTGTCGCAGCCACTTCTGCTAGCATGGGTCTCAACATTCACAAAGGGAAGAGTAAAATCCTCAAGGTTAATGCCACCAGTATATCACCCATTATGCTTGAAGGAGAAGCCCTTGAGGAGGTGGACAGTTTTGTTTACCTTGGCAGCGTGGTAGATAAGCAAGGTGGTACAGATGCGGACGTCAAAATAAGGATCGGAAAAGCAAGAGCAGCCTTCCAGCAACTCAAAAATGTTTGGGTCTCTAACAACTTAGGCAGCAAGTTAAAAGTAAGGATTTTTAACGCTATGGTAAAACCTGTGCTGCTATATGGAGCCGAGACATGGAGAACAACGGCCGTAAACTTGACCAGAATACAGTCCTTCATCAACAACTGTTTAAGAAGGATTCTCAGAATTCACTGGCCAGACAAAATCAGCAACCAGGAACTGTGGCAGCGGACAAAACAGAAGCCCATTGAGGAAGAGATTCTCCAGAAGCGGTGGAGGTGGATTGGTCATACACTAAGGAAACCTGCTCCTAACACAACAAAGCAAGCCCTGAAATGGAACCCACAGGGTAAGCGGAAAAGAGGCCGTCCAAGAAACACTTGGCGCCGAGAATTGGAGGCAGACATCAAGAGAATTGGCCATGAATGGAAGATCCTGGAGAAGCTGGCCCAGGATAGAGATGCCTGGAGGTCTCTCGTAGGTGGCCTATGCCCTTGGAGGAATCGCAGACGCCGACGATGATCGGTAGATGCCCCTCAAGCATGTTAAACCATCGTGGCATTATGGAAGTGCGTAAAATGATTATTAAACAAATAACAGTTTATAATACTAATACTTATGTATATAGTTGAAAATAAGACGTATAATTATATTAAAAATAATTGTGTGTGTTTCTTTTTTAATATTAGCCTAAAAATAAGAGTCGGCAGTGCACTTTTCTAAAGGCAAAGTAAGTTTTAAAACATGCATTCATGCAGCCGATTTGAAAAAATTATTATTAGTGATTAACAGTTTTGTTCCGACCCCTCTTCTTTCAAGCCACAGCTTTATTAGGTACATAATCTTGGTTATTTATTGTGTAGGATGAAGTCCTAAATGAATTATCAAATTAAATACTGTTGTAAACCAGGGGTCTGATATTTTATTACACATAACTTTGCAATTAGGCTTTAAACTATCATTAGAACAATACGCAAACTTAAAGTTAAAGGTTATTACTAGGGCTGCGGAAATTAACGATTGATTTCTCGATTAATCGTTAAAATGTTTTAACTATTAAAATTTTTATAACGATTAATCGACCCACCACTTATAAATGTACTGGAAGTCAAAAAGTAAAAAAAAATTCTGAAGCGGACGATTACACGAACATTTTGGTTTAAACTATTGACTGACATGAATGTTCAAAATGTTGATAAAGGTTATTGTGTCAATTGAGAGAAATCGTTTGCATACCATGCAATGTTCCCTCTTAGTCTAAGCTTCTTTGGTCCGTGTGCAAAGTTTTTTTTTAAATCGTGTGCAAAGTTGCGCAACGTCCATTTTTGTGTGAAGTATTTTATAAAATTTGCTGCGCGGTGATTCTAAACTCCTGCGTGGCGTCGGTCAAACATCTGCGCAGCCACCCTGCTTAAAGGGAACATTGCTACCATGATTCTAACACTTCGCTTACATATCACCTGCAAACCAAACATCCATTACAGTATCAGAAACTTCAGCTGAGACAATCTAAAGCTATTTAAACGATTGTTCAGCTAGGCTGGTTTATATTGTCAATTAGACCCGCTAATCACTTGAACCAAATAATGTCAATACACTTGTCTGTTTGCGTTGCTGGTTAAAAGATTTCATATAAAGAAGACATTCCAGTGTTATTTCAATTTTAGACAAGTACGTAAAAAAAAATTTTTCACTTATGACACCATGAATTAACATTTTTGGCTTTAATCGAAATTAACGATTAATTAATGCGACGTGGCTGTACTAATTGCTACCATACTGAATCATTTTTAGTAGATTAAATGGCCAAAGAAAGTTATTTTCAAAAGTTAAAGATAATAAACATTTAAAAATCATTAAACTAATTTTGTTGCTTTTTATTTCAACTTTGAAACTTATAGAGTAGTTTGCATTATCAGTTTACAAATAGTTTGGTATTTTAGTATACCTTCCTAGCCATCATCCTCAACTCATAGTTTTGGTATTTTATAATATCTCCCAAGCCATAATTGCTTTTATAATTAACTAGCAAAATACCCGCGCTTTTCTGCGGAAATTAGGATTTCAGTGACCGTTGAGAACCCGCAAAACTCAAATTCAAAACACCAATTGATTTCAATCTGGATCATGATGGATATACGACATATATTAACTTCACCGTCTTGTCTGTCTGTCTGCCGTGGTCCGGCAGAAAAAAAAAGAAAAGTAAAAAATGACACACTTCCCGTGATCCTATCGAGCTGATAATTTTTTTCCCCGTATGTTACCATTGCGGGAGGCTACTCAACAACTTCCCAAAGTTTCATGCTCCTAAGTACACGGGAAGTTTGATATTTAATGATGAGTCTGTTTTATATAGCTCATATAAGGAAAACCCCTACATTTTAGCCATAGGCCCCCTAGTAAGTGATAATTTTTTCGCCTGTTACCATTGTGGGAGGGTACTCAAAAACTTGCCAAAGTTTCATGCTTCTGCTTACATGGTAAGTTGGAGAATTAGTGATGAGTCTCTTTTATATAAGAAAAAGAAAACTACATTCAGGCCCCCGCCCCTTAGTGAGTCTTAATTTAAATATTTGATTAAGTTTTATATATCCCATATAAGGAAAAAATGGTTTTGGGCCCCCGGCCACCCATTAGTGGAAATTTTAAAATTCTTTTTCGCCAATTATCGTCATAAGAGTGTACTCAGCAAGTTTCCAAAGTTTCATGCTTCTACCTGCACGGGAATTTGGAGAATTAGTGATGAGTCAGTTTTTTATATAAGAAAAAAACTACATTTGGGCCCCCAGTCATGGGGGGCGCCACAGGGTGGGCCAGGTGGGCCATGGCCCACCCAATTTTAGAGCTAATGGGCCACAATGTGTTTGGCCCACCCAAAAAATCAACTGAAACCAACAATAGGGCAACTGTTTAATTTCTTCTTTTTTATAAGTTGGCTAGTTTTTTTAGTACTAAATAACATTGCGATTTTGAAAAAAAATCAGTCCGCCACAGAAACCAGGCACTACCCCCGTCTCTCTCCCCATCCCCTCTCCCCCCATTCTCTCAGACCATATCGCATCAGTCCCTCACCCGGCAGAGTGGAGGTTTGACCATTGGAATGCGGCGATCGCTGGTCGCGTTAGCACCGAACAAAAGATCAAGTTTAAGTACCAGCAATTCCGACCCGGGTCCCGAGACGTCATTGGCAGTGGTCAATGAGTGACATTTTAAGTTGCGTCCAGGTGGGACAAGGGAACTGGAGAATGTCAATAGTATTTTATAGAGGCCAGGGAAAAACATGACTGGAACGAATTTTTACGACTTGAGCCAGAGGATGATCTCCAATGTCACCCACATTCCTCTGACTACCAATATAAGGGGATGTCTGTGGGAGACAAGGGAGATAGAGTCACACAGCTCCTGGAGAAAAAAACAACTATGAAGCGTTTCCTCACGCAAACCCACTCAACCGGAAATACCGAGTAAAAAAGTTGGAAACGTCGTCTCATCTGATGTTATTATGGACGATGTTGATACCAAGGATCTAACTGATTGTCCAGATGATACGTTGTTAAGCGAGGCTGCTCGTGATTACAGTGGACGTCGTCGACAACCGCAGGCAAAATGGTTTAGCAGTCATCCATGGCTGCGCATATCACGTCAACGGAAAGTTCTGCTTTGCAGCTGGTGTCGTGAAATGGGCAACAAGTGTCTTGTTGGAGCATGTAAAGTCGAGTCCGCGTTCGTTGACAAGGGATTCAACAACTGGAAAGATGGATCCCAGAAGCTGGATGAACACGTGGCGTCTTCTTCTCACAGAGCAGCGGCCGAATACGTGAGTAATAGAAACAAACCGTCTGTTGCCACGCAGCTAAGTTGTCAGCTGGCTAAAGCACAGCATGTCAATCGGAATAGGTTGGTTATTCAACTGATCAGTCTAATGTTCCTCATGCGACAAGGGCTGGCGATTCGTCGTGGTAAAGATGAGAAAAACGACTACATCAGCTACAGATAGACGAAGACATGCTAGATGAAGTAGTACGTTTACACCCACATCTTAATCGCATCAATCTAAAGAGTGAACTCGCTCTGCTGTCACACAACAACATCGTCTGATAACATTCCGGCAATTATCGCCTGGTTCAACGATGCCGATGTGAGACGAGACACTCATAAGACCGTGTATGCAGCGGTGGCAACGTTGGTCATGCTTCCCAGCACCACTTCGTCATGTGAGCAAGCGTTCTCCGGGTTGCGACGGTTGAAGACTTACTTGCGATCGACAATGGGGCAAGAGAGACTTAATTCCATTATGATGGCTAACGTGTACCTTGACCGGATATATAGTATCAACTTTGTATCAGTGCAAACGAGTTCATCGGTCTAAATGACTCACGTAGAAAATTTTATGGGCATTTCTAGTGAATTTTGACTATTTTATTTTGAGTTAATGTTTAACTGTTTCAAATATATATATAATATAAAAGCCCAAGTCACTCATTGGATGTGGAACGCTCATGATGTAGAACAGTCTATAGCAGTTTTAAAAAATCGTGTGGTGATTAGCGCTGTAAAAATATTTAATATGACGTCATTGGTTGATCTTATATTTAACACAAGGTGTGCATCAAAAGGTGTGCAAATTAATTACAAATTAAAGACGCGCTGTAAAAAATATATTATATGACGTCATTGCTTTAGCTTATATCTTAATTTTGGAAAAAGGGGACGATGTAAAAATAGGATTTGATGATTTATAATTATAAAATACTTTGTGTACATTTCAGGAAGTTTAATATTTCGTATTTATCAAACAAGGATAAGTTACTTGGGGTTTTGACAAAAAAAGTGGCGTACTTTATGGACGGCCCCTATAAAAATACTTTGTGAACATTTCAGCAAGTTTAATTTTTGCTTATGAATAAGGTGGGCGCCGTAGGCGCCCTAAAAGAAGTGGGCGCCGAAGGCGCCACGGCGCCCCGGAACAATCTAGTTGTATATAATATGAATCATATCATATGCTTTTTCATTACCATTCTGTACAAATTTATTGAAATTTACTCACTACACTGTCGCCCATTTGGAAGTTAGACATTGGTCTGGAAAAATTAAAAAGGGAAGGCCTAGACCTGCATTTCTGCCGACAATAGTCGGAATGCCGACATTAACGACAAGGACGGGAAAAAAAATATTTTTTAAAAAATATCAATAATCTGCAAAAAATATAATAACAAATGTAATACTTTTCGATATAAAAATACATTTCGATGGGACTGGCTCGAAGAAAAAGACAGTAATGGAGATTATCTCTCAAAATATGTGCGAAAATAAAATAAACCCGTCGTAGTTGTTTGTGTTTACTGTGATTGTAGACTTGATTATAGCAAGAAAGGCAAATCCTTCATAAAAAGACACGCACTGTCTGTTGCGAACACATCAAAAAGAAATAGTATCATTAGTACTCAGACGTTGCCAGCCATATTTAAAGCCACTGCAAGCCTAGAGAGGGGAGATTCTTCCACAAGTGTTAATTGTAATTGGATGGTGTCATTTCACGGTTCAACTAAATATACATTATTATTTTTCAGAATATAGCCATATGACTTAGATCAGTCATTTTCATTTTCCCCCTTTATTTCTCTTTTTTTGATGTTAACAATCTACATAATATTGAAGCATGATGTCATTTATTGATATAAATTAATCTGCATTTTCTTTTCAGGATAGCTCTAAATTAGGTGTTTTCATCTGTTAATTCAAAAAAAATTCCGGGGGGGCATGCCCCCGGACCCCCACTCGTGTTTTGCGCCTCCGGCGCTTGACCGCGCTACGCGCGGTGTGTCATGTCCATCAACTTGGCCCACCCAATATTTTGCTCATGGCACCCCCCATGCCCCCAGTAAGTGATAATTTATATAATTTTTTGTACCTGTTACCATAGCAAAATGTTACTTAACAACTAACGAAAGTTTCATGCTTCTACCTACACGGAAAATAGGAGAATTAGTGATTTTCAGTTTTTAATAGCTCATATAAGAAAAAACTACATTTGGGCCCCCGGCCCCCAGTATATGATAATTTAAATATTTTTTGCCTGTTGCCATTGCGGAAGGGTACTCAACAACTTACCAAAGTTTCATTCTTCTACCTACTCGGGAAATAGTAGAATTAGTGATTTTTAATTTTCATATAGCCCATATAAGGAAAAAAAACGTTTTTGGGCCCCCGGCCACCATGAGTGTGAACTTCAAACTTCTTTTACGCAAATTATCGTCGCGAGAGGCTACTCAACAACTTCCCAAAGTTTCATGCTTCTACTTACACGGGAAATATGAGAATGAGTGATTTTCAGTTTTTATATAGCTCATATAAGCAAAAAAGCAACATAATGGGCCCCCTTACCCTAGGGGTGGTCACCTGGGGTTGAAACATAGCCTATGACCTGTCCCGGGTCAAATGAGAGTCGCATGCAAAATTTCAGCATCTTGGGTCCAACGGTGGGGAATTCCATTGGTAACAAACAAACAAACAAACTTTCATCTTTATATATTAGTTAGATTAGATACCCTACTGAGTCATATCTTTAAGTCTCTAAGTAGATTAAATGGTGCCAAGAAAATGTATTAACAGTGGATAGTATCCCGAATCAGAAAGGGATCTTATTGGAATGTATACAAGCAATTGGAAACACATTTCCAATGGACTATAGTCTATAGTAAATAGGATTCGCACGGATAATGTGACATCAATGACTGCTTGGCTTTTCTGTTTTATCAACAGAATCATAATTGGGCATGAAATCTCAAATGAAGTATAATATAATATGAGGGCACGGGCAAGGGATTCTATGAAAAAACGGGATCACATTATGCAATGGGAGAATACTGAGCTATGTGATCCCATTAAAGTATATGAATTAAAGTACATGTATTTTATATTCAAAATATTACATTCATGGAAAAGAACTGACCCAAACTAAAGATGCAAAATACTTAGGATTCTTAATAAATGAGAAACTATCATGGAATCCCCATGTCAATGAAGTTATTAAAAAATCAAACAAAACCTTAGGCTTTATAAAAAGGAACTTTAACAAAATTAAATGTAATAGAGATATAAAACTAAAATGCTACCTCACTTTGGTGAGACCTGCACTAGAATATGCATCTTCTGTATGGGACCCATCCACCAAAGAAAACATTGATAAACTAGAACAAATTCAAAAAAGAGCTGCCAGATTCATTACTGGAGAATATTCGAAACTGACAAGAGTAACACCATTAGTTAAATCATTAAACCTTGAAACACTAGAGGATAGAAGAACCAAGAGCAAAGTAGTAATCATACATAAAGCAATTAATTCTAATTTAGAAATACAACACAAAGATAACTTAATACATCCCTCAGACAGACATAAGGATAAAAACACCTTTCTTATTCCGTATGCAAGAACAAACACATACAAGTTTTCCTTCTTCCCGTCCGGAATTCGGGCGTGGAATGGGTTGCCTGAAGAATCCAGGAAAACCAACACTTTATCAACATTTAAATCTCTAATAAAAATGCAGGACTAAACACAAACCATAGATAAGCGTAGGACGCAATAATCTTCTGTATAGAAGGAGCGTCTGTAAACAGATAAGATAAGATATGGGAAAGGGATTTACTTTAACGAATGGGATCCCGTTACACAACAGGATTATAATGGGGTATGTAATCTCAAAGAAATGTGGAATCATATGGGGAGGAAAGGGATTTGACCATTGATGTAATGTGTGCCATCAATGACAGGATATTTTCTCTTCAATTCTGTTCCTCAAATAACGAGTTTTTGTCTTAAAGCACAATAAGTACCAAGGTTTTGAATGAAATGTGTATAATACTGTGTATAAATGAAATGGCAATTATTGAATTAAATTGAAAACAGTTAAAACCAGTTAGCTACGGTTCAGTTACTTTTGTATCTTTTACTCTCATAGTGAAAAAATAAAACAAACCCGTAAAAAACAAAGTTTTTGACTATAAATCCCTTATATATGAGACATAACTAACAGTATTGATTATTTTCAAACGCGACAAACATTTACAGACTGAATCTGTCTTAACTCAACTTTGCTTCATAACCCGGGGGGGGGGAAGAGAGGAAAAGTCTGGTCACCGATCGCTTGACCGAGCTCAGCGTGACACGTAAAATGTAAACAAAAGCACGCCGGTACTTCGATGGGTCGCGTCAACGCGTCCACTCAAAATCTCACGTGGAAAAAAAACCAATAACAAACAGTGAATTTGAATTACATACGTTATATAAGGATAAACTAAAAATGCATTAATTTAATTACGGTACGTTCGATCGATCTGAAATTTTGATACGATGCATTGTTAGGTGAGACGGGTCCATGTGCCAAATTTCAGCTCTATCGGATCACGGGAAGTGGGTCATTTTTACTTTTGTTTTTCCGCCCGCCCAAGACAGACAGAGATCACCACAGAGAGAGATATGACGACAGAACGACAGAGACGGCGGTGAAGTTAATATAATGGATTTAATTAATACGACATTTAATATTTTTTCTTAATTATTTTAAATTCACTTTCTTTTGTTGTCTATTTTGTTCCTTTTTCCCCTCTATAGCTTGCTTTCCTTTCTGATATAGATAACTATTTGAACTAATGGGGCACGGTGGTCGAGTGGCAGCGCGCTCTACTGGCGTACCGATGATCACGGGTTCGAATCCATGCAAAGGCAAGTATTTGTTCCCGCGGCCTAGGGCGTCCCTGAGTCACCCAGCTCCGAATGGGTACCTAACACTAGTTAGGCGGCTGGGTAATGCGTGGAACCCACAAAGCCGTGGCCTGTGATCGCTGCATCACTTGCCAACAGATCATCTGTCATGGTCTGTGGACGCAATTATCTTCTGCATAGAAGTAGAAGGAGCGTCTGTATAGATCAGATAAGATAAGAAAAATTATATTTAAACATGTTTTTTTTTATAATTATAGCTTCGTTGTCAGTTTGCGCTTTTGTCGGTGTATGCTTATATAGCCGTTCGCATTTGTCACTGTGGGCGATTGTCATCCGCATTTGTCGGTGTGCGCAACTATCAGTGTTATATGTTTGTCCTGTAAGCATAATTTGTGTCATTGCGGGATTTTCTGTGCGCGTTTGTCGTGTGCGCATATGTCTGGTCACCCACTAAACCTAACCCACACGCTAAAAACTATCAATAAACCTACCCCTTACCCTAAAACCTATCCCTAAACATATGGAGCGTCTGAAACAGATAAGATAAGATAACCTAAAATGTGATTTTGTCAGAGACAAACCATGAAAAAATATTATTAATTATTAAATGTCAATTCATGTTTAAAAAAAAATTAAACTGAAAATAAAAAAGACTCCCCAAAAGAAAATCGAACCCCCGAACTACACTTCAGCAATCGATCGCATTAGCGATGAGACCATGAAGTTTTGTGACTGTCAAACGTTGTTTTTATTTTTTAAAGTTATAAAGAAAACTCTATAATATTATCGCATACTACGCCTCGCGGGTCCGAATAGCAATCGCAGGCTATTCTGACCGGGTCCGTATAGCCTGTGATCGCTATTCGGACCCGGGCGGGTTAAAAATTAATTTAAAAAATAAAGAAAGGAGTAACTATCCCTAACCCTAAAATCTATCACTAAACCTAACCCACACCCTAAAACCTATTACTAAACCTACTCCTAACCCTAAAACCTATCACTAAACCTAACCCACGCCCACACACAAAACTATCACTAAACCTACTATTAACCCTAAACTAAAACCTATCACTAAACCTACTCCTAACCCTAAAACCTATAACTAAACCTACTCCTAAAACCTATCAATAAACCCACTACTAACCCTGAAACCTATACTAAACCTAAAATGTGATTCTGTCAGGAACAAACCATGAAAAAAAAATATATTATCAATTCATGTAAAAAAAAAGTTTTTAAAAAAAGAAAGACTCTCCAACTGAAAATCGAACCACCAAGGCTCGATGAAAGTTGTCCTTTTTTAACTTATAAAGAAAACTCTTTAATATTATTGCTTACTACGCCTAGCGGGTCAGAATAGCAATCTCAATCACAGGCTATAATTTACTATAATACGGACCGGGGCGAGTTAAAAATGAAGAAAAAAACTTAAGAAAGGAATAACTATCACTAACCCTAAAACCTATCACTAAACCTACTCCTATGCAGGAGTAAACACAAACCATAGATAAGCGTAGGACACAATAATCTTCTGTATAGAAGGAGCGTCTGAAACAGATAAGATAAGAAGATCCTAACCCTAAAACTAAAACCTATCACTAAACCTACTCCTAACCCTAAAACCTATACTAAATCTAAAATGGTATTCTGTCAAGGACAAACCATGAAATAAAAAATAATTAATCATCAATTCGTGTAAAAAAAAAGAATTAAAATAGAAATAATTAAGAAAATAAAATAATTTTTTTTAAAAATACCCGTCAACTGAAAATCGAACCGCGGACATTCGTTTCAGCAAGCGATTGAAATAACTATGCGACTACGAATGCTCGATGAAACTTGTCCTTTTTTAATTTATAAAGAAAACTTTCTAATATTATCGCTTACTACGCCTAGCGGGTCTGAATAGCAATCTCAATCACAGGCTATAATACGGACCCGGGTCCTAATTATTGATAATAATTTATATATTTGTTAACGTACAAACTTATTCCCGTATAATTATAATTTATTAATTTATGTAGACGCGGATTTAATAAAATAAAATTTAGTTCAAAAAAATTACTTTTTACTGTCTTATATAAGACAGGGGAAATACCTCAATAAAACAAAAAATATCAATTATCTGTTACTTCCCTTGAGATGTTCAGTTTAACCCTCTTGAGACGGAGCGTTTTCGGCATACCTGTGCCAAAAAGACGGAGCCCTTTTTTCAAGAATAAGACATACTTTGCAAAAAATTTTTTTTAAAAATAAACCAATAGCTTTAAACATATAAACCCATATATATTCTTGTAGGAAAATGAATGAGCTAATACAATATTTGTAAATGAAATTATAATCCCCAAAATTATGCAAATTAACCAACCTAATTTGCATAATTTATGCATGAAAATATCTGTTGACCTGTGAATAAACATGACTTTCCTATAATATCTGTGTGAATTTCTTATGATTAATGGATAAAATAAGTCCTGACACTTGTGTTTTGAGAAGCAAGGCCCTTTGGGGCCCTTCTGACACATCTTATACATGATTCTGCTCACTTTTCTAACTTTAGGTAATTTTCGGTATATGCAAAATTAAAGTATTTTCTTCACTATTGTTGGGGACAGGGCATAAATATCTATGACTTAGTGACTTATCTTGAACTCTGTGACACTGAGAAAGTTGTAATAATACTTAATGGTGCCTAACAATGAATTAAAAGATATTTGGTGTAAAAATAAACACATAAAACACATGTAAGGTTGATAGGCCCTACTTTTTCTAAAAAATTCTTAGGGGTCATTTGTATCAAATTTAGAACCCCTCATACTTAACCAAAGTATCACAATAAATTATTGTCCTCAACACACTGTTTATTTAAAATCCTTCCTGATTAATTTCATCGCTTTCAGATTCACTAGAAACCAGATATAATCAAAATAAATAAAATTACTTTCATCAGGGTAACAACCAGACATTTTGGAATTTTGCGATATCACTGACAAGACAAAAACATTTTTTTTTACAAAACACACAAGAGGAAATCAACAATGAAGGCTCCCATTTTAATAACAGGAAGCACAAGAAATAAATGAAGAGTTCTGATTAGTTGATACGAACACCAGCCAAAAAATTAAGGTCCACGAATTATCAGGGCCTATCCACAGGCCCTTCGTCTTTTTCACCCACCATACCTTGGGCTGTAGATAGGCCGCGTCGTCTCAAGAGGGTTAAAGGCGTCATAAATTTTAATTTTTGGCTTTAATCGAAATTAACGATTTATTCATGAAACGGAGTGGTTATCCCAGAATTCTGTGATTATAGAGACCCAGGGTCTTTATACTTTAAAAAGTATATAATTCATCATGTCTTCTTGGCCGCATGGTAGATTGAAGGACAGTATACGTTGTAGTACAGGGTTCGATTTTCGCTAGTGGAATTTAAATAAAGAATTTTTTTACAGGGTTCGATTTTTAGATGGGGATTCTTTTGTTATGTTTTCTTTTTATTTATTTTTCTTTCTATTTTAAAGCTTTTGTTATTGCATAATATTTAAATGATTCACGTTCATCCCACTGCGACACGACCTTGGTAGCGGCGCAATTGAATATACTGCCAATATTAATATTGCTAACACTACTACTAATACCCTATCCTATTTAAAAAAAATATTATAAATAAATATATTGTCCTATATTCTCCAATAATACGTCATGGACTGAGGACTGTAAACCTATATTACTGCAGGACTGGTCTAAAGGAATTGGAGGCCCTTGGCGAAGTGAATTTGGTGGCCCTAAATAAAATGTACATGTAATAGAAAAACAAAAGAATAAAAATAGAAAAATTTTTGTGCGAGGCCCCCATTAATGAAAATAATGATGAAACTAATCGGAGGCCCTAGGCGGCTGCCTAGTTTGCCTAAGCCTAAAGCATAGATTACTATCACTACTACTAATAATACTAATAATAGTAATAACAGCCAATCCTATAATATATATATATATATATATGTATATATATATGATAAATATATTGGCCTATATCCAGTGGCGGATTTAGGTTTGTCTGCTTGCCAGGAGAATTTCAGGGGGCGCCGCAAATTTTTTTTTATATTCATTCACTTAGTGCAAATATTTCTAGGTGCTGAAATAAAAGTCATTTGTCTAAATACTGCAATGAAGATTAGAAATTTGATATGAAATTCACTCTTATTGCTATATTTTATGTTGGAAAAAACATTTCTGCTCACTTTAAATGTGAGTTTTACTGTAATAAGTTTTCATCTTAAGAGACTGCTGCAGTCTCAAATATGAAATCTAAGGTGTGTCGTTTATGTTACATACGTGTTCAGAGTTGCCCTGTGGCAACTTGCTAGACAAAAAGAAACATCTAGTCTTAAGTAGATATGGTTAATCAATTGAATTTATGAAAATGGTAGTTAATTTGGGAGCTGTTATTTGTGACTAAATCTAAATTTCTCATAATCCTTTGTGTTCAACTTTAATTGCTGAATATCCTAGCAGACTTTAACATAGTTTGTTGTACTATCTGCAAGATGACTCATCAGTTTTTTCAGCTTGCCATAAATAGCAGTGACAGTAACTCAAACAAATAACTATAACTAAGTGTTAAATAATAAATGCTGCGTTATCATTCAAAGTACTTTTTTTAAAATTCTTTTTTTTTACACCAAACCACTGCAATGAATCTCTTCAATAACCAAACAATTGCTTTATATTCAGGAGAGTAACATGTCCCAAATGCAAACAAAATATAATGTATTTTTAAAAATGTTGATAATTAATAAAAGGCTTAAATAATTAAACAAATCATTTATCATATAAATATTATATGCATATATCATATGTAGGATAAAAAGGTGACAGTAAATTATGAACTTAGTTCCAAAGAGAGCAACTTATTTTTAATCCTTTATATTAACTCGTGGTGTCTGTGGCCGCCCTTGATTGCTTGCTTGCTTTTCGCCAAAACTTTGGATCGATTTTTAAACTACTTCCTCGTAAGCTAGCGAGCTGAAATTTAGCAGACAGTTTAGTACCGATAATAAAAACAATGTATCAAAATTTCAGATCGATCGCATGTACCGTAATTAAATTATTGATTTTTTAGATTATTTTATTTATTCCTATGTATCGTGCTATTTTTTGTGATAGAGCGTCGCTATGCGTATTATAGTGAACAACCTTTCTGTCGCGCAATAAGGTGCGTATTTTATTGACAACTCTTTTATAAACATATTCTTGATCGGTGCGCATTATATTAAACATGTTTTACGACACAACAGCAATTTTGTATTTCTGGATGGTCTTGCGCTGCGTATTATAATGAACATTCTTTTAGTTACTTCTCGTACATAAAGGATTTATAGTCAAAAACTTGTTTTTTTTACGTTTTTTTTATTACTTATAAAATTTTAAGAGCACTGTTTTAGTTCTTGTAATAGTTTTCTATCTGAAAGAATGAAATGAGAATTTTAGCTGGCAAAATAGTTCAGTTTAAGACCAGGTAATCTGATGCTACAAATAATGAAACAAAAAACACAGAGACTTTGGTGGAGCAGATTGGTCAGAATTAGTAACACACACACACGAAGAGTGCCAATAATATTATACTTATAAATAAACTTAACAATTTACTTCAGAATTTAAAAAAAAATTTATCACTGTAAGTTTGAGCATCAAACTTTGTGAAAATCAATGAAATTTACACAAACAATGATTTTAAATTCCTTAAATAAGCATTTAAAACTTAAATAAGAATGCAGGACTAAACACAAACCATGGATAAGCGTAGGACGCAATATTCTTCTGTATAGAAGGAGCGCCTGTAACAGATAAGATAGAGCCCTGAGCACTATATAAATTGATTTCTACGTGATTTCATTGAAGCAAAACGATTTATCGTTGATTCGAAGTCAACGTTCTCAGCTAGATTACGTTCAATTGAAATTAATGCCAATCCAGACAGACGTTCGTTTGTCATTGTTGAGCGAAAATAACTTATGATGAGTTTCAATCTACTGAAACTTCTTTCAGCAGTAACACTGCTAACAGGAAGAGTCAAGTAAATTTTATAGAGTATTGACAAATTAGGGAGACCTGATGCCATTTGTTTTTTCAGTCAAGAATGGCTGAACCTTTTTAAGTTGTTGTTCACTAGATAGTGTTGGATGTATTGATGCATACAAATCTTTGAAGGTATCATATTCTACGATTGCTTCTTCAAGGTTAAATTGTTTGTAAATTTTGCATAAACTTTGAAAAGAATCTTTATTTTCTTCCGACATTTGTGATGGATCAATAACATAGAAATAAGTAATTCTGCTCCAAAAGTCATTAAATCGATCATCTATTTGTGTTACAAGTTTATCCATGATAGTGAAGTACGGTTCAGATTTAAAGCGTGTAGTTGGATCATCAGCCATTTTTTCTCTGCCATGCTTTTCTTTTTTGCAATTCGCTTTTCTTTAAATTCTGTTTTAACATCTAGTTTGGAACAATTTTCGTTTATAAATGATTTGACATCTACATTCAGAATTTCAAAAGTTTCATCGCTTCTCATTTCAACAAACTTATTTCTTCCAACATTGATCAATTGCTTTGCAAAGTCGTTGCAAGTAGTTTGATAACACGAAGATAACTTTTGTACAAATAGCATGAGAAAAACAAAAGAATATTTTGTTATTAAAACAGATAGTCCCATAGCTTCTGCTCTGACACGTCCTTTATATTCTGTTGATTCCCCTGAATCAAGTGTGGCTAGAATAGCAAAGAATGATCCAACAACTGCATAGGGCTTGCACATCATGTATCAGAAAGTCGTTTAAGAGTATCTGTTGATTCATATTGAGATTTCTGGTGTTCTTTAAGAGTATGTAGAAGTTGTAAACTAGACGTAAGGAATGTATACAACCTTAAAGCTGTGCCAAAAATCAGCTTTACATCACAGTTTACAGACATTGCTTCGAAACATTCAAAACATGGGCAATTTGGTGTAAGTTTCTTTATTTGAGTTTGAAGGCCACTCTTAATTCCAGAGTATGCATGTGCTCGACAGAGTGTGAAATCTATGTTTCACTTTTGTAGTTCCGTTAAAATCTTTTCAGCAAATGCGGCAGCATTTTTTTTAAAGTCCCATAACCGGTGGTCGTAAGGGGTCCTAATGTTTCCATTAGAACTTACCAGGGGCGGGGCTTGGTAGACCTTGGTGGGCGCCCCATCTCCCTTCCAGGTCAGTGGAGGACTTTCTTAGCGTTAGTCATTCCATTTTTATTGCGCTGTTAGCGTGGGCTAGATCCCATGCCCCTCAGCTTGTGAGGCGAGCACACTATTGACTTCGCTATCCAGCCGCTGTTTATCAAAGTATAAAAGCCTATAAATATTTCCACATGTCCTGATTTAAAAAAAAATTAACGTAAAGGAACTGACATCTGGTCAATACTAGATATATCAATGGTTGAATCAATAATTAAAGAAAAGAATTGTGCAGACTTAACTTCATTATCAATTGTCGCCGATAATTCAGATGCGAGTGATTAATTTAAACCAGATATTACAGTTTCATCATTTGAAATACGATATTTAGCAAGCAGTTTGGTGTTGATTAGAAGTTTCGTGTTTAGCAATCTTTTTTTCTGCTCTCGTGACACCTTTTTAGTGTTAATCGAGGGCACCTTTAGGGGGCGCCATTTTATACCCAACAGGGGCGTGGGGGGCAAGCTGCCCCCCTGCCCTATAGCTAAATCCGCCACTGCCTATATCATATATCCAAAACGCAATGGACTATACTTTTAGTTATACTAGTCAGCTAGATAAAAATAGCTCAGTGGACTGAACAGATTCTAAAATATTAACTTAAAATCAATATGAAATACAATAAGGCTGGTACTGTTTTCTTATTCAGGTCAGATATAATTATTATAATCAACGTGAATTTACTTGATATACTTGATATAATGATAAATAATGCTCAAAATTAACTTTGAGAATAGTTCACTGAATTCTCCCATCAACGTCGAGAGTCATTCACAGAATTCTGGGGATAACGTTGAAAATTATTCGCAGAATTCTGGGGATAACGCTTTCCTTCATGAAATTAATCGTTACTTTTTCAAAAGTTAACGATTAAATTTATATTAATAGTTACCAGCCCTAATTATATTATGAAGTAACTTTATTAACTTTCATAGTTTCATTCATAATTGGACGAAACTCCTCTGTATTTAAAGAGGCTAGTTAGTACTATAGTACTATTCTTCCCATAACTAGCACTGTTGGACACAATAAATCCATTAAGTTAATTGAATTTAAAGCATGCACAAGTGGAAGACCATAGAATGGTACAGCATAAAAATTTAAAAGTGAGAGTCTGTAACAGTGACTAACGGAATTGTTAACATATGTATAGGGTGGGGGGGGGGTAATAAAATGTTTCTGGAAATGAGTCTGCTTGAGAGATCGCAAGCATCCTCACTGTGGTTGTAATTTAAAAAAAATAAAAAAAATTAGGCTCGTCAAAGGAACTGATCCGATTACCAATATGCCATATGCACTCAGCTTACCTTAAACACTCACCTCACCTGGTGAAGCTGATATAAAATTGTGTTATTTAAATTTTATAAGTAATAATCATTTATTGAACACCAATCAATTTTTTATGGCAGTGCTACTTTAAAATTTCAGTAATCATGAATTTTTAATAAGTATTAGCATATAAATTACACATTTAACCGTAATCGAGTGATATCGGCTACACGCCGGGCCAGGGTTGCCAGATTATAATATTGGTAAAACAGAAATGTCGGACAAAAAAGCAACACAAAAAAAGCCAAACTTATGTATTATGAAAAATGACGATAAAATGACGCCACGCACCTAAGGGGCGGGAGGGTGTTACAGATTTGTCACGATGTATGACGAGGGGGGGGGCTTTAAAGAACTGTGACGTCACATCAAAACGTGCAATTCTAAATAAAAGCTCCACTTAAATATTTTATTGCGTACAATTTATCTAATGACGTTTTAAATGGCTTCACACGTGTTACCACTTTTATGGGGGGGGGGTGCTTTGTGATGTCATATTGGAGGGGGATCTATCTCTTTATTACGTCTGACGAGGGGTGAAAATACAGTGAAAAATCTGCCAAAATCGTGTGACGAGAAGGCTCAACAACAAACAAAACAAAAGCTCAGCCATGGCTCTATCGGACTTTTTTTGTGTGTGTGATAAAGATAACTTTTGTATATATATATATATATATATATATATATATATATATATATATATATATATATATATATATATATATATATATATATATATATATATATATATATATATATATAGATATTATAAATTTTATTTTTTACAAGAAAAACGTCCAAAAGCCAAAAACAATATTTGAAGCCAAACGATCTTTACAAAAAGCCAAATCTTGAGAATTTTGCTTTAAAAAGGGCAATCTGGCAACCCTGCGCCGAGCGCGTTTTTAAATCCCTTATATTAACTTCGCAGCCGTCTCTCTCATCATCTCTCTCTCTCTGTCTTGGGCTCGGCGGGCGGAAAAACAGAAGTCAAAAATGACCCATTTCCCATGATCCGATCGAACTGAAATTTGGCACACGGACCCGTCTGACCTAACAATGCATCGTATCAAAATTTCAGATCGATCGAACGTACCGTAATTAAATTAATGCATTTTTAGTTTATCCTTATATGAGGTATGTAATTTAAATTCACGATTTGTTATTGTTTTTTTGCCACGTGAAATTTTGAGCTGACACATTGAGGCGACCCAACGAAGCGACGGGCGCTTTTGTTTACATTTTACGTGTCACTCTGAGCTCGGTCAAGCGAATCGGTGACCAGACTTTTCCCCTCTCCCCCCCACCCACCCCTCCCCCCACTAGGGTTATGATGCAAAGTTGAGTTAAGACAGATTCAGTCTGTAAATGTTTGAAAATAATCAATACTGTTAGTTATGTCTCATATATAAGGGATTTATAGTCAAAAACTTTGTTTTTACGGGTTTGTTTTATTTTAAATCCCTTATATTAACTTCGCGGCCGTCTCTCTCTCTCTGTCTTGGGCTCGGCGGGCGGAAAAACAGAAGTCAAAAATGACCCACTTCCCATGATCCGATCAAACTGAAATTTGGCACACGGACCCGTCTGACCTAACAATGCATCGTATCAAAATTTCAGATCGATCGAATGTACCGTAATTAAATTAATGCATTTTTAGTTTATCCTTATATGAGGTATGTAATTTAAATTCACGATTTGTTATTGTTTTTTTGCCACGTGAAAGTTTGAGCATTGAGGCGACCCAACGAAACGACGGTGCGCTTTTGTTTACATTTTACGTGTCACTCTGAGCTCGGTCAAGCGAATCGGTGACCAGACTTTTCCCCTCTCCCCCTCCCACCCACCCCTCCCCCCTAGGGTTATGAAGCAAACTTGTGTTAAGACAGAACCAGTCTGTAAATGTTTGAAAATAATCAATACTGTTAGTTATGTCTCATATATAAGGGATTTATAGTCAAAAACTTTGTTTTTACGGGTTTGTTTTATTAACGATATCATCCGCTAGAATACGAATGCGCGAATAAACAAACCTTTCGTATTGTTGATGAGTGTGCTGTGTTCACGAAATTCATTACATCGCAAGTCCTTGTTAAGAACAGTTCAGTTCCTCCATTTTTATTAAGTACGTCGCTGGATTAATTTCTTAGTGTTGACTTTGGTCAAAGTTGATTATTTATTGTAAACGTAAAATCTCACTAAAAAATTAAGTTTTGCTGTGAAATAATCCGGAGAACTGCTAATCTTCTACCATCAAGTCTAGAAAACTGCAGAAGCTTTACCATCAAGCCTTGATAACAGATCATCACAAGTAGGCCGAGAAAATGAGCTAGAGTAGAGTCACTGCTTCATTTATATATTCACACTTACAGTTGCTGTTCTAATTCATTACAACAATTTCTCCTGATACTGATATAGTATATCACATTATATAACTTTGCATTTTAACTTAAATAAATAAACATTTATAAATTTTAAAAGATAAATGAAAGCAGTTGTTCGATAGTCCTAGTGATAGTCATTAGAACTATTCCTATTACAATGATAGTCATTAGAACTATTCCTATTAAAATTATATTTAATATCAATTGTTTTCCTTGGTCCTTGTAAAAACGTTATGACTTTATTTTTATTTGTAATAAATTAATTCTAGGATTATAATTACATCATGGTTAACATATTATTACAACATTTTGCAACATGAGCGCTAGCTGACACCTACTTAAATATTTTTCAGATCCATCTATTAGTCTCCTGTCAAGTCAGTCAAGCTGTCAAGTCAGTCGAGCTGCCAAGTCAGTCAGGTAGGTTAGCTACTTATTTCAGATCCAACTATAAGTCTCCTGTTGAGAGAGTCAAGCTGCCAAGTCAGTCAAGCTTCCCAGTAAGTAAGGAAGTCAAGTTAGTCAAGCAGCCAAGTCAGTCAAGCTTCCAATTCAGTCATACTGCCAAGTCAGTCAAGCTGTCAAGTCAGTCATGCTGCCAAGTCAGTCAAGCTGCGCTGAAAAGTCAGGTAGGTTAGCTACTTAAATATTTTTCAGATCCAACTATAAGTCTCCTGTTGAGTGAGTCAAGCTGCCAAGTCAAACAAGCTTCCCAGTAAGTTAGGAAGTCAAGTTAGTCAAGCTGTCGTCAGTCAAGCAGCCATGTCAGTCAAGTCAGTCTAGCTTCCAATTCAGACATGCTGCCAAGTCAGTCAGATGGTTAGATACTTAAATATATTTTTCAGATCCAACTATAAGTCTCCTGTCGATTCAGTCAAGCTGCCAAGTCAGTCAAGCTTCCCAGTAAGCTAGGAAGTCAATTTAGTCAAGCTGTCGTCAGTCAAGCAGCCATGTCAGTCAAGCCAGTCAATCTTCCAATTCAGTCATGCTGCCAAGTCAGTCAAGCTGTCAAGTCAGTCAAGCTGTCAAGTCAGTCAAGCTTCCTATTCAGTCATGCTGCCAAGTCAGTCAAGCTGTCAAGTCAGTCATGCTGCCAAGTCAGTCAAGCTGCGCTGCAAAGTCAGGTGGGTTAGCTACTTAAATATTTTTCAGATCCAACTATAAGTCTCCTGTTGAGTGAGTCAAGCTGCCAAGTCAAACAAGCTTCCCAGTAAGTTAGGAAGTCAAGTTAGTCAAGCTGTCGTCAGTCAAGCAGCCATGTCAGTCAAGTCAGTCTAGCTTCCAATTCAGACATGCTGCCAAGTCAGTCAGATGGTTAGATACTTAAATATATTTTTCAGATCCAACTATAAGTCTCCTGTCGATTCAGTCAAGCTGCCAAGTCAGTCAAGCTTCCCAGTAAGCTAGGAAGTCAATTTAGTCAAGCTGTCGTCAGTCAAGCAGCCATGTCAGTCAAGCCAGTCAATCTTCCAATTCAGTCATGCTGCCAAGTCAGTCAAGCTGTCAAGTCAGTCAAGCTGTCAAGTCAGTCAAGCTTCCTATTCAGTCATGCTGCCAAGTCAGTCAAGCTGTCAAGTCAGTCATGCTGCCAAGTCAGTCAAGCTGCGCTGCAAAGTCAGGTGGGTTAGCTACTTAAATATTTTTCAGATCCAACTATAAGTCTCCTGTTGAGTGAGTCAAGCTGCCAAGTCAGTCAAGCTTCCCAGTAAGCTAGGAAGTCAATTTAGTCAAGCAAGCTGTCGTCAATCAAGCAGCCATGTCAGTCAAGCCAGTCAAACTTCCAATTCAGTCATGCTGCCAAGTCAGTCAAGCTGTCAAGTCAGTCAAGCTTCCAATTCAGTCATGCTGCCAAGTCAGTCAGGTTGGTTAGATACTTAAAAATATTTTTCAGATCCAACTATAAGTCTCCTGTCGATTCAGTCAAGCTGCCGATTCAGTCAAGCTGCCAAGTCAGTCATGCTGCCAAATCAGTCAAGCTGCCAAATGAGTCATGCTACCGAATCAGTCAAGCTGCCAAGTCGAGCTGGTCCAAGTCAGGTAGGATAGCTACTTAAATATTTTTCAGATCCAACTATAAGTCTCCTGTTGAGTGAGTCAAGCTGCCAAGTCAAACAAGCTTCCCAGTAAGTTAGGAAGTCAAGTTAGTCAAGCTGTCGTCAGTCAAGCAGCCATGTCAGTCAAGCCAGTCAAGCTGCCAGGTCAGTCAAGCTTCCAATTCAGACATGCTGCCAAGTCAGTCAGATGGTTAGATACTTAAAAATATTTTTCAGATCCAACTATAAGTCTCCTGTCGATTCAGTCAAGCTGCCAAGTCAGTAAGCTGTCAAGTCAGTCAAGCTTCCAATTCAGTCATGCTGCCAAGTCAGTCAAGCTGTCAAGTCAGTCATGCTGCCAAGACAGTCAAGCTGTGCTGCAAAGTCAGGTAGGTTAGCTACTTAAATATTTTTCAGATCCAACTATAAGTCTCCTGTTGAGTGAGTCAAGCTGCCAAGTCAGTCAAGCTTCCCAGTAAGTTAGGAAGTCAATTTAGTCAAGCTGTCGTCAGTCAAGCAGCCATGTCAGTCAAGCCAGCCAAACTTCCAATTCAGTCATGCTGCCAAGTCAGTCAGGTTGGTTAGATACTTAAAAATATTTTTCAGATCCAACTATAAGTCTCCTGTCGATTCAGTCAAGCTGCCGATTCAGTCAAGCTGCCAAGTCAGTCATGCTGCCAAATCAGTCAAGCTGCCAAGTGAGTCATGCTACTGAATCAGTCAAGCTTCCAAGTCAAGCTGGTCCAAGTCAGGTAGGTTAGCTACTTAAATATTTTTCAGATCCAACTATATGTCTCTTGTTGAGTCAGTCAAGCTTCCCAGAAAGTCAAGTTAGTCCAGCTGTTGTTAGTCAAGCTGCCAAGTCAGTCATGCTGCCAAGTCAGTCAAGCTTCCCAGTAAGTAAGGAGGTCAAGTTAGTCAAGCAGTCAAGCTTCCAATTCAGTCATGCTGCCAAGACAGTCAAGCTGCCAAGTCAGTCAGGCTGCTAAGTCAGTCAAGCTGCGCTGCAAAGTCAGGTAGGTTAGCTACTTAAATATTTTTCAGATCTAACTATAAGTCTCCTGTTAGGTCAGTCAAGCTGCCAAGTGAGTCATGCTACCGAATCAGTCAAGCTTCCAAGTCGAGCTGGTCCAAGTCTGGTAGGATAGCTACTTAAATATTTTTCAGATCCAACTATAAGTCTCTTGTTGAGTCAGCCAAGCTTCCCAGAAAGTCAAGTTAGTCAAGCCGTCATCAGTTAAGCTGTCAAGTCAGTCTAGCTGTCAAGTCAGTCAAGCTGCCAAGTCAGTCATGCTGCCAAGTCAGTCAAGCTGCGCTGCAAAGTCAGGTAGGTTAGCTACTTAAATATTTTTCAGATCCAACTATAAGTCTCCTGTCGAGTCTGTTAAGCTGCCAAGGCAGAGAAGCTGCCAAGTCTGTCAAGCTGTGCTGCCAAGTCTGTCAAGCTGCACTGCCAAGTCTGTCAAGCTGCGCTGCCAAGTCTGTCAAGCTGCGCTGCCAAGTCTGTCAAGCTGCGCTGCCAAGTCTGTCAAGCTGCGCTGCCAAGTCAGGTAGGCAAGCTTGTAGCATTAACTCTTAGCCATCGGTAGGCCTTAGCTGGTTTTCCGTCGGTAGGCCTCAGCTGGTTTTCCGTCGGTAGGCGTTAGCTGGTAGTCGTAGGTAGGCCATAGCTGGTGCTCCATCGGTAGGCGTTAGCTGGTAGTCGTAGGTAGGCCGTAGCTGGTATTCCGTCGGTAGGCGTTAGCTGGTAGTCGTAGGTAGATCTTAGCTTGTGTTCCGTCGGTAAGCGTTAGTTGGAAGTCGTAGGTAGGCCGTAGCTGGTACTTCGTCGGTAAGCGTTAGCTGGTAGTCGTAGGTAGGCCGTAGCTGGTGCTCCATCGGTAGGCGTTAGCTGGTAGTCGTAGGTAGATCTTAGTCTGTCAAGCTGCGCTGCCAAGTCAGGTAGGCAAGCTTGTAGCATTAACTCTTAGCCATCGGTAGGCCTTAGCTGGTTTTCCGTCGGTAGGCCTCAGCTGGTTTTCCGTCGGTAGGCGTTAGCTGGTAGTCGTAGGTAGGCCTTAGGCTGGTGCTCCATCGGTAGGCGTTAGCTGGTAGTCGTAGGTAGGCCGTAGCTGGTATTCCGTCGGTAGGCGTTAGCTGGTAGTCGTAGGTAGATCTTAGCTTGTGTTCCGTCGGTAAGCGGTAGTTGGAAGTCGTAGGTAGGCCGTAGCTGGTACTTCGTCGGTAAGCGTTAGCTGGTAGTCGTAGGTAGGCCGTAGCTGGTGCTCCATCGGTAGGCGTTAGCTGGTAGTCGTAGGTAGGCCGTAGCTGGTACTCCGTCGGTAAG
>CALYLW010002399.1:30000-51322 GCA_944989445.1 Ampullaceana balthica | reverse complement strand
TGATGGTAAACAAGTAATAATAAATAAAAGTGAAATGTTGAACCAATAAAATGAATGAAAACAATCGTTCGTGTACAAAAAAAAGAAATGTTGATCAGAAATGTTGATCAGAAATGTTGATCTAGAGATGCAGGTTTAGATCTATGTTAGAAAATGTGCACGCCTGTGTTCTTGTGTGTGTGTGAGTGTTGCGACATTCAAAAGACATGGAAGAAAAGACTGGGTGGGGTGGTGTGACAGCCAAAGGTGGTTTCTAATGAACGCATATTGTAGGGAATTAAGACAATTCTCAGCTTACTTCAGAATAAAAGTAACGGTGGGCAGTATTGTGTCCACATACGTCATTTCTAATCTAAACACATCGACTCATTGTAACCATAACCAATCATCTAGAGTTTCTAATACCAGAGAGTTCTATTTTACAGGTATATGCCGATTTCAAGATTAAAGGCGTCATCTCTGCCCCAGCCACCGCCTTGCAGCCTAACGGGTGAGAACAGAGACATCTTCTCTAAATACATCTCTGATTTATAAATACTAAGTCCGTCCCTATGAATCGAGACTTTTGTTACGATTCATTGATTGAAATTAATTATAGCTGAATTTTTTGAAAATAATGACCACATTCGTTATCTTATTTTGATCTTCCTAACGTATTCAAAGTTCGAATAGCTTTCTGTCTTGTTGGACCTATCATTTAGAGCAGGGGTCTCCAAACTACGGCCCGCGGGCCAGATACGGCCCGCGAGGCCCTCTCATCCGGCCCCTGGAGACCTTTTTATCTCCAAAAAGGATTCTATTTTTACCTGTAGTTTACCACAAAACTTAGTAGTTGGGAATTAGTAGTCGGCCCCCAAACTGCTCTTTTACAGTTAATGTGGCCGCAAAGTTTGGAGACCCCTGATTTAGAGCAAAGATGTAAACATACTCTACTCTAACCTGACAGTGACGTGGATCCGGAAGCTGTCTCTGACTATGTGGACTTCTTGGCCAACAACAACATAGATGGAGTCTTTGGTATGTACATAGATGGAATCTTTGGTATGTACATAGATGGAATCTTTGGTATGTACATAGATGGAATCTTTGGTATGTACATAGATGGAATCTTTGGTATGTACATAGATGGAGTCTTTGGTATGTACATAGATGGAATCTTTGGTATGTACATAGATGGAATCTTTGGTATGTACATAGATGGAATCTTTGGTATGTACATAGATGGAATCTTTGGTATGTACATAGATGGAGTCATTGGTATGTACATAGATGGAGTCTTTGGTATGTACATAGAAAATGTCTTTAGTAGATAAAAGTGTTTATTGTTAATCCGTTATTGAAAAATAGGGCAAGGCGTAGAGAGGCAAGATTAACTTTGGGCAACAGAACTATTTATGTGCAGATGTAAAACTTATGACCAAAAATATTTACAATTAACACGGTCACTAGCAAGGAGACCAACACAGAACACTGTCACTAGCAAGGAGACCAACACACAACACGGTCTCTAGCAAGGAGACCAACACAGAACACTGTCACTAGCAAGGAGACCAACACAGAACACTGTCACTAGCAAGGACATGAACACACAACACGGTTACTAGCAAGGAGACCAACACAGGACACGGTCACTAGCAAGGAGACCAACACACGACGCGGTCACTAGCAAGGAGACCAACACAGGACACGATAAGTGCACATGCACCTTTGAGCTTTTGGGTGGTTTCTTCGTTTGTTTTTGTGTCTCGTTTTATTTCTTTCAATTGGAAACTTGATTGTACTAAAAGTTATGTATTTTTAACGCCTACTTACGAAAAAATAGCAACAAACAATGGTTGTAAGTGTTAAGTTTCGAACCCTTGAAATATATATTTGCCCTAAATTTGGCCAACAACCCCACTTAAAATAGATATTTGCTCTAACATTCGAAACTGATTCCCGCTAATTTCAAGTTGACAGATTGACCATGTTACCATGGTACTTCAATCCTAGTAATATTCAACGGTTTTCAGATATCCTAACAGGTTCAGTCACTGGTCGGCAACCAGCTGTGCGAGTCCAACATGCGCCTGGCTTATTTAGATAATAGATACAACTCTTTAAGATAATAGATGCAACTCTTTAAGAGAATAGATGCAACTCTTTAAGAGAGTAGATACAACTCTTTAAGAGAATAGATGCAACTCTTTAAGAGAGTAGATACAAATCTTTAAGAGAATAGATGCAGCTATTTAAGAGAATAGATGCAGCTATTTAAGAGAGTAGATGCAGCTATTTAAGAGAGTAGATGCAACTCTTTAAGAGAATAAATGCAACTCTTTAAGAGAGTAGATGCAGCTATTTAAGAGAGTAGATGCAACTCTTTAAGAGAATAGATGCAACTCTTTAAGAGAATAGATACAATTCTTTAAGAGAGTAGATGCAACTCTTTTAGCGGAAAGAAGTTGGATTTGAAAAAAAAAGATGCTGATCTTTTTTTAAAAACTGATCTGCTTATAATGCAACATTCTCATCATGTATAAAATAGTAGATTATAATGGCTGCTCACTGGCAATGGTAACAAACTATTTGTTGCACTCCCTCAGTGCTAGGAACCCTGGGTGAAGGGATGTCCTTGACCGTCAGTGAGAGGAAGGTGGTTGCTGAAGCCTGGGTCAAATATGGAGCTGGAAGGTAAATAGAGGGACGTTTTAAATATAGAGATATTGATCATTATGGTCAAGTTATTTGCTCAATATATTCCTTTTATAAATTTGACTTTTTAAAAATCCTGTTATCTCCTTCATCATCAAATGAAATCATGTTTTGTGAAACTCTTACAAGTTAGTGTGTGTGGGGGGGGGGGGTGGTGGTGTTTGGGGGGGGGGGTTGTGTGTGTGTGGGGTGGGGGGGGGGGGGGGGGGGGGGGGGGGGGGGGGGGTGGGGGGGGTGTGGGGGTGGTTGTTTGTGTGTGTGTTTGTGTTTTTTGTGTGGTTGTTGGGGGGTGTTGTGTGTGTGTGTGTGTGTGTGTTTTTGTGTTGTGTGTTGTGTGTGTGTGTGGGGGGGGGGGGGGGGGGGGGGGGGGGGGGGGGGGGGGGGGGGGGGGGGGGGGGGTGTGTGTGTGTGGTGTGTGTGTGTGGTGTGTGTGGGTGCGTGTGTGGGTGTGTGGTGGGGGGGGGGGTGGGGGGGGGTGGGGGGGGGTTTTGTTGTTGGGGGGGGTGTGGTTGGGGGGGGGTGGTGGGGGGGGGGGGGGGGGGGTGGTGGGGGGGGGGGGGGGGGGGGGGGGGGTGGTGGGGGGGGGGTGGTGGGGGTTGGTGGGGGTGGGGGTGTGTGGGTGGTGGGTGGTGGGGGGGTGTGGGGGGGGGTGGTGTTTTGTGGGGTGGGGGGGATAGTTGGGGGTGTAGGGTGGGTTTGTTTATTGGGGTGTTTGTGGATTAGTAATATGGGTGGGAGGTTGGGGTATTGTGGTATGGTTGTTAAGAGGGGGGGATAGGGGTGTGTAGGATGAAGGGAATTAATGATAAGATAGAGTTGGGTGAAGTTGGGTGTTTAAAGTAAAAAAAAGAGGATAGAGGAGGGAAATAAACTTAGACCCCCCCCTCTAAAAATAAGTCACAAATCTTTGACCCCCCCCCCAAAAGAAAAAAACAACCTTTATTTTATAATTGAAAATAAGTATGTTTCAAATAACTTTTATTGTCCTTTAAGTATTTATTATTTATTTAGTGAAGATCTACATTGTAATATCGTAACCCGCGTGAAGCATTTTAAAAAAAACGTTTAACCGGCCTTCAGAAAACGAACTGTGTTAACATCCTTAGATTATATTTTATTTTAATACATACAAATTAAACATTGACTATTAATCATCACGGTTAACGTCTTTGTTTAGAGAAAAAATATATTTAAAAAATAATATTTTAAAAATGTATTTTTTAAAAAATCCCTCAATTGACTGACGTGCATCCCGTAAGACAGAGGTCGGCGAACAGAGGTAAATAACCTGAACTGGGGTCAAAAAGGGAATTCTTGGGGGTAATGCAGACTCATTTGGGACATATAACATCCACTACAATCCACTAGATATATTAAAATACGTCATGTGTACGTGTACGCTTGTAACATATGCCCATTATTAAACCGGTTCCTTCCAGAAAATGCATTTTAAAAAAAATTTGACAACTATGTAGATTTCTTACCTACGCACTATATGAATACACCTAAATCTACCATACTTTCATTTATATTGACACGAGTGACAATAATCTTAATCCACATGACTTGTCTTTATCACGTATCATTTCGGTGATATTTAAAATTAATGCATTAAAAACTGAGCTAAGAAGAAAAGTTGTTTTGTGCTCCTCTCGAATTGCGATGTCAAGAATTTGGTGCATTCAATAAAGTTAATGAATACTTGACTAATTTTAAATGGGCTCATTTACCATTATATCTAGAACAGTGCTTCTCAAACTTTTTAGTATTGCGGACCAGCAGGAATTTTTTCCATTGCACCAGGGATTGGTGCACTATTTTCCTTGCACTGACAATTTTTTCTATCCTTTTTTTTTGGAGAACATCTGTGGACCGGCAGCGGATGGCCCACGGACCGGCACCGGTCCGCGGACCACCACTTTGAGAAGCACTGATCTAGAAGACTAGAATGGGCAGGGGAGTTTGACCAAAAACCAAACGAACAATTATATCAAACTTAAAACGTTTTTAATTCTATCAAATAGATTCCCCCCTCCCCTTTTAAAGAAAAAGGATATTCCAAGTCGTTTTGACTTAAAATATCTACACATAATCCTATTCAGATCATTTTTAGACACTTGTCATGCTTGTAAAACTCACCACTAGCATTTTCGCGGGGGGCTAAAGACGCTCCCCCAAATCCCCGAGTCATGTGAGCAGGACCTAGAGTCTGGGGGGGCGGATAACGCATACATAAACTTGTATATTTTGGGGTAACGGGCAAAAAAGTTGTATGACTCCTGCCGTGAGAGAACCAAACGGAGCTGCGGTTACATCACAAAAGCATTGATGTCAACATCAAACGACGCAGTGTAACAATTTCATATGTTATCTTGTGGATTCTCAAACTTAAGGATTATAATTAGATTTAATTTTCGTGTCTTGATAGCATACGCAAACCAGCGTCTGATGGCTTACCGACCGGCATATTGAGAAGCACTGATTTTTTTTAAAAAAAGGGGGGGGGAAAGTCATTAAATAAATTGTAAGCGACCAAATATTTCAGTGGAAGTTTTATTAAAAGTTACCCTTTTGATGTGACGTCACGTTTCGTCAACCCCTCCCCCCCTCGTCACGCATCGTCACAAAAGTGTGACCCCCCTCCCCCCTAGGTGCGTGACGTCATTTATGGACGGCCCCTCGCGCCAAATATTCATATTCGTTAGTTATCTGCCAAATGTGAAACTAATGACCCCCATTTGTTGGCATAGGAGAAGTTGTCACATAAATGTTAATCACCAATCCCAACTGTGTATGCGCTGTCAGTTGTATAACGCGAAAAAAAACAACCACACACACACACACACACACACACACACACACACACACACACACACAAACACACACACACACACACACACACACAACAACAACATAATGAACACCTTAATTTACGTCATGAGTTCTGTGTCCGTCACGGAAAGCCCCATCGGATATTTCCGAAGTTTCCCATCGTTAAACATTAGTTTAAATCAGTAAGCTTTATTCTTGCAATATACTTCCTTGAGATCATTCAAGTAAACAGTCGAGAAATCAAATGAAAACTGTATATCTAAAGAACAGGATCTTAAAAGCGTCCTGTTTTTTTTCTTCAAAATTGGTGGGTGAAAGAGCAGTGGGTCCTAAATTAAGGGAAGGTCCAATGTCTATATAACCCTTTCAGAAGGTCCCATATTCATGTACAACTTATCTTATCGAAACGTCACGTATCCATGTAAGCCCTATCCGAAGGTCCGATGTACATGTATATTCTAACAGATGGTCCCATGAACATAGGACATTTTAGTAAACATTTAGCTGATGGTAAAAAATACGGTAAATAAGGTATAGGCATTCTTGAATGCACGTAATATTTCATTATATTCAGTCACTTCCTTAAAACATGTTCACTTTCGTTTATAAAAATTAATCTGTGGGAGTTCTGGGAAATAGCAAAGTTTAACTTGCCAAAATTAATCTGCACCTTACCTATTACCAGCTAAGAAAGAAATTGAAAACTTGATTTTTCTACACGATTCTTTTAACTCCTTCTTGAATTTTCTAAGCGATCTAGAAGCAAAGTTACAGTGTTGTTACTGTAACAAACATCAACAAACATCAACGGTAGCATTGCTTAAAACAAATAACGGCTTGGTAACATTTCTAAACAAATAACGGCTTGGTAACATTTCTAAACAAATAACGGCTTGGTAACATTTCTAAACAAATAACGGCTTGGTAACATTTCTAAACAAATAACGGCTTGGTAACATTTCTAAACAAATAACGGCTTGGTAACATTTCTAAACAAATAACGGCTTGGTAACATTTCTAAACAAATAACGGCTTGGTAACATTTCTAAACAAATAACGGCTTGGTAACATTTCTAAACAAATAACGGCTTGGTAACATTTCTAAACAAATAACGGCTTGGTAACATTTCTAAACAAATAAGGGCTTGGTAACATTTCTAAACAAATAATTATATGTTAGCAATGTTTAAAAACACAAAGGCATGTTAGTATTGCTTAACAAATAATTATATGGTTACATTGCTTAAAACACAAAGGCATGGTAGCATTGCTAAACAAATAATGGTATTATTGTAGTTCCGCCTTTCTAATAACCACTTCTCTGTCTATGATATTCTTCCTCTCTGTCTGTGATATTCTTCTTCTCTGTCTATGATATTCTTCCTCTCTGTGTATGATATTCTTCCTCTCTGTGTATGATATTCTTCCTCTCTGTGTATGATATTCTTCCTCTCTGTGTATGATATTCTTCCTCTCTGTCTATGATATTCTTCCTCTCTGTCTATGATATTCTTCTTCTCTGTGTATGATATTCTTCCTCTCTGTGTATGATATTCTTCCTCTCTATGTATGATATTCTTCTTCTCTGTGTATGATATTCTTCCTCTCTGTGTATGATATTCTTCCTCTCTGTGTATGATATTCTTCCTCTCTGTGTATGATATTCTTCCTCTCTGTGTATGATATTCTTCCTCTCTGTGTATGATATTCTTCTTCTCTGTGTATGATATTCTTCTTCTCTGTGTATGATATTCTTCTTCTCTGTGTATGATATTCTTCTTCTCTGTGTATGATATTCTTCTTCTCTGTGTATGATATTCTTCTTCTCTGTGTATGATATTCTTCTTCTCTGTGTATGATATTCTTCTTCTCTGTGTATGATATTCTTCTTCTCTGTGTATGATATTCTTCTTCTCTGTGTATGATATTCTTCTTCTCTGCAAGCCAACCAAGATGTCACGTACTTATAAGTATAATTCGCTGCGTATTTTACATTCTTAATTTTAAGCTTGGGAAAACCAACAGACACTGAATATCATATCGCATCACGCACTAAGATTGTTACCATGATAACGCCCTGCAGCTGTCATGCAGACCTTGACCAACCAAGCAAATCGGTCGTTGTGTTTACATCTAGTCAATGTGTTTTAAGAGAAACAGTTGAGAACGCACCGTTTGTCCTGTTGAATTAAATGATTCCTCATAACACATTCACTAATAGTAGATTCATGTTTAATATTTTAAGACCGATTGTAGTAAATCCATTCGTCGAGACACGGCCACTATACGTCACAAGACCCGTCTGTCATAGATCAACTCTCTCTCACATTTCCCATTTCTGTCTGTACTGTCACTGTCATCTCATCTTGATTTTCGTATTGCCATTAGGGCTGTCAATTTTGTTGAAAAAAGCTGCCCGGGTACCCGTGAAAATTTCGAACGGGTACCCGGGTTATCCGTTCTAAACTTAAACGTCGCATAATTTTCCCCGTCATGATCGCCATACAATACAATGCAACCTAGCCACCATCCATGCACCTCATTTCACACAGTAGTAGTAGCCAACGGCTTGCTTCCAGTTACAGTAACATACTATTACTAATGCACTATAATTAACTATAATGCACTAAAAACTTTTATTCAATTCCTGCTGTAAATGCATTCGTCATACTCATAAATGAAAATAAACTGAACATGCAAACAAAATGTCTACTGCAATGACGCAACATTCAGTGTCATACCTTGAATGTTAATATCCACTTGGCGTCGGTAGTCGATGCTAAGGGCGATGACGTATGCTATACAGTACTATACTGCGATAAATCATAAGTGATCGTGCTTTGGTCAGTGGTACTGCTTTTGTTGACACCAAAATATTTCTGATATGGGGTGGATCGGCGGTTTGTTTATCAATATCAATTTTATGAATAACGTTCACATGGCGTTTTATCGCTTTGGGTTGCCACCCTTCACAGACACAATTTAATTACAATGGTTGCATTTTGCCGTGTCGCTGTCAACTTGATTAGCCTGATTCCACACGACGTCTAACCCATCTTGTTAACTTTGGGTGTATTATTAATATCAATTTTTGGGCTAGGCAAACACGTGTCAATGAACACAAGAAACACAAGCGAATGCAAGGGGTGTGGGTTATAGCAGTGCTTCTCAAAGTGGGGGTCCGCGGAAGTTATCAAGAAAGGAGATAAAAATATAATTATAATCCTCCAATTGCTATCAATAATACCAACCCTATAGAATTTGTCATTTTTGACAATAAGCAAATAAATGAAAGAAATCAAAGGAAATAAAATAAAAGGAAATATAATTCATTTCGCTACCATGTAAGTACAGGGAAAATAGTGCACCGGTTCCAGATGCAATGGAAAACATTCCTGCCGGTCCGCAATACAAAAATTTTGAGAAGCACTGGGTTATAGGAGGGAAGAGAGGAGAGGGGGGGAAGAGTAGAAAAAACGCCATTAGATAGATAGTATCAATCGGTGACCCACTGTCGGCTATTTCAAAGGAAAGTTAGTTTCAAAGCAAGGGTGTTTGAATGAACAAAAAACAAACACGGCAACTTTCATCTCTGTGCAGTCCATCCTCACAGCCGACGTCTGCCCATCCTACACTGTTAGTAACTGTTAGTAACTATTCAATTTATTAAATTTAAATACTGACGACCTTGTACGAATTATTAGCATCAGTTTTTCTAGGTCACCACGTGTTAATGAACACAAGAAGTAAGGCGGATGTAAGGGGTGTGGGTTATAGGAGTGAAGGGAGGAGAGGGGGTAAATAAACAATATTAGCTAGTATCAATCGGCGTATTTCAAAGCAAAGTTAGTCAAAGCAAGAGTGTTTTTTTTATTAACAAACACAGCGTCTTTCATCTCTAAGCAGTCCATCATTTTTTATTTGGCAGAGGACTTTTGTTTTCGTTATACGATTCTTTTAAAGAACCATTTTTTTAGTGTGTTGTGCGATTTCTGTTTCAGGTTGAGAGAAAAAAATATATATATCAAAATACATTGTATTTATTGGGACCGTATTTTATTTCCCGTTGACAGATATTTCCCGTTGACAGATATTTCTCCTTAGAAGTACTTCACAGCATATATTTGAAACAAAAATTTTCATTTGATAAATTGTTTCGCAAGCCACAATGTAAACACAAAAAGCCGCATGGGAGCCGAAGTTTGGCCTATGGTTAATATAGACATAGAAGCCACATTTTCACGGGTACCCGGGCGGAATTTTACTACCCGGGTAATCACACGGCAACGGGTACCCGGGTCCCGGGTACCCGTTGACAGGCCTAATTGCCATCTCATCTTATTTCTTCAGGTTGACGTCAGTTATCGTTCATGTCGGCACCAATAATATCAGAGACACAATAGAACTGGTAAATATTTAGTCAAAATCAAATTCTCAACATTCTATACATTTTTTCTCTATAATCGTCACAAAAACATTTGATTCGTTCTGAGTTAAGCGTTACTTATAGTTATATATGTGTGTGGATATAAAGGACGAATAAAGGGCCGTCCATAAAGTATGTCACGCTCCAGAGGGGGAAGGGGATGTAAGAAAGCATGACAGTTTGTGACAGGGGGGAGGGGGGTCCAGCCATGTGTGACGTCACGGTGTTTTAGAATAAATTTTAATTATTTTGTCAACAAAAAAAACATTTTGTTCAAAGGTGTGACGTACGTTAAGGGGGGGGGGTCCGAGATTGCGACAGTTTGTGACAGGGTGGAGGGGGGGGGGAGTTAAAAATGGTCAAAATAGCGTTACGTACTTTATGGACGGCCCCTAATGGCGTTCGTCAACCTAACATTGATGCATTACATTTTACAATTTTGAAACACCCCATTTATTGAATCCCAGTTGACAACATTACGGTTCATCGTTATGTCACGTGATATTTCCATAAGAGCATTGGGTTTCATAAACTCTACGCCTCTATCCACGGTTTAAGTCAGTGCTTCTCAAAGTGGTGGTCCGCGGACCGGTGCCGGTCCGTGGGCCATCCGATGCCGGTCCGCAGATGTTCTCAAAAAAGGACAGAAAAAATTTTCAGTGCAGGGAAAACAATGCACCGGTCCCTGGTGCAATGGAAAAAATTCCTGCCGGTCCACCATACTAAAACGTCTGAGAAGCACTGGTTTAAGTTACTCGCAGTCGCAGCTTATTTCAGCTTCGTGCATGTTGATTTTCTGCTTCTTACTAACTTTAAATTGTGCGACAACTTTCATTGAAATATTGGGACATTCAGAGACAATTCATCCAGAATTCTCCCAAATTAGTCCCATCTTAGTCCCATTTTCAAGTATTTTGCAGAAAGATGCCTTCTATGACACTTTGTTCATACTGTAATCAGCATTTTTCTTCATAACTAAATTGAATATTTTTAAATTTCTTGATCGACATTTTGTTAACTGTATGTTTAAACCGACATTATTCTTTGTAAATCTACATTTTTACACGTTTTTATTAACTCACTTTCGTTCCTATTTGTGTGTCTGTCCACAATTTTTCAAATCTGCCAACGTAAAATTAAACAACTTCTGATGATCCTAGAGATCTCAAAATTTTACCACAGATAGATCTTGGATGACAATGCATTCTATCAAAATTTCAGATCGATCAAATGTATCGTTATTAAATTATTGAAATTTTTAGTTTATCTATATATAAGCCTATGTATTATCCGTCTGCCCTTGTTTACATTACATTCACGTGCCGAGTTCAAACCAACCCACCTTACCGACCACATCAACCATGTTTAACATCAAGGGGAGATCAGTCATTTACAGTCAGTAAATGTTTGTCGGGCAATGCGTATTATATTTGAACATAATCAATACTTCAAAACTCACCATAGCATACACTTAGACTAAAAAGAATAAAATAAATAGAAGTAAAACAAAATATTTTTAAAAAACTGGTTTTTATAAGTGGACTAAAAATTAAAAAGAAGAAAATAATTTAAAACTTATACGTTCAAGTACTTTCATTTAATATGACTAAAAACGTGGGGCGGGCGCTTATGAGGTTTTACATATGCCGTTCACTCATTCTCTCACGTATAGATCTCCATTTTACTCTTATATCTAACACCCGCCTTTATTTTTCTTCCCTGTAAAGGCTCGACATTCTCAAGAGATAGGAGCAACGGCCATAGCTTGCATGTCACCAACATATTTCAAACCAGCCGATGAGGGTAAGAGTTGCATTTTATAATCCTTGTCTTTTGTCACTTGGTAACTTCTGCTTGTATTAACATTTTTAACTAAAACACAATAGATGGATATGATGAGGTGATTGAATATAGTAAGAGATAGGTTGATATTTTGGTAACTATGAAGACCCAGAAGTCTTTGACCTTTGAGGATAGTAGGTCCTTGACCTTTGAGGATAGTAGGTCCTTGACCTTTGAGGATAGTAGGTCCTTGACCTTTGAGTTTAGTAGGTCCTTGACCTTTGAGGATAGTAGGTCCTTGACCTTTGAGGATAGTAGGTCCTTGACCTTTGAGGATAGTAGGTCCTCGAGGATTGGAATTGGATGGTGAACCTTGCAGAAAGTCTATTGAAACTTGTTACCACGTGACCACACTTGATACCACGTGACCACACTTGATACTCATCACATTGTGAGCCATCTAACGCCAGTTAATCGTAGTGTGCAAGTCTCAACAATGGTGAAATGAAAATATATTTATGCTAACTGACTTAAAATAGAAAAACATTTTGTTTGTTTGATCAACGGTATTATTGTCTGTTTACTTCACGCTACTCAATCTGTCCTTGTGGATATGGCGAAGTTCCGTTATTATTATCTGTTTTACATGGAGATGAAAATTGCTCCTTATTTTTGTGAAGGTGACAATAATTTTATTATAAAAAATAATCGTAATACTTTACCCTCCCTCCTCCCCATTCCTCACCTACCCATTCGGACAGAGTCAATGGTCAAGTACATGGAGCAAGTAGCAGCTGCAGCCAGGGACACGCCATTTTACTACTACTGCATCAACTTCATGACCGGAGTCTACCGTAAGTCAGTTTGTTTATAATGTCAAACTTAAGTCAGTTGGTTTCTAAAGTCAAATGTAAGTCAGTTGGTTTCTAAAGTCAACTGTAAGTCAGCATATTTCAAGATTCTATTTTTTTGTGCCTAAAGTAGGTCAAGATTCTATCCCTTCGTATCTGTCGTAAAATTACGCCATCGTTCTGTGTGTATTTGGTGTCCGCCACGGGGACACAAGTTGTGTTTTCTTTTGAAATGTATCTTTAACTTTAATAACAACTTGATTGCTTTATTTCCCAAATTAAATATTTATAACAAATTGAAGAGATTTAAACTAAAATATATTATTATCATATTTTATATAAGTATTTTCAAAGAGCACAACAGAGAATTTGATCTAAGAGTTCTTTTGCAGGTGGAGAACTGCACTGGAATTGTTTAGATTTTAGATGGTATAAACTATAAAACACTTGAAAATGTTTTTTAAAAACAAACTTGATGTCCAGATTATAATTAACCAATTAATAATCAGACTCAGCTGTCAATCAGGGCAAGTATTGTCAAAACTTTTGTCACAACAATTGTCACAACTATTGTCACAACTATTGTCGCAACAATTGTCACAACTATTGTCGCAACAATTGTCACAACTATTGTCACAACTATTGTCACAACTATTGTCACAACAATTGTCACAACAATTGTCACAACTATTGTCGCAATAATTGTCACAACTCACAACTATTGTCACAACTATTGTCGCAACAAATGTCACAACTATTGTCACAACAATTGTCACAGATATTGTCACAGATATTGTCTCGAGATCAGTCAACTTCCGGGGCTACATTTTGGAGTCATCGAATTAATTTACTTCTGTCAGACTCGGTGTCGCCATTAGATCAGAGGACAACATTAACATGACCAGAACTGTGGACAAATAAAATCGATTTTTAATGAAAGACTCTCTCTAAACATCTTCGGCGTCTTCATCAGAAGGACTATCTTTTTACCCTGCTCACTTATTTTCATTAATAGCCTTCATGTGTCACTGTCTTGTCCCCCAATAACCACTACAACCTCAGAAACAAGTTCCCTAACTCCCAGAGCCATTGTAAAAGATGAAAAATTATGGGCTCTTAGATTACAGTATGTTTATTTTGTGGTATCAGTCACCAGATTTTAACTTCCTGGGTCATAATGTCAAACTCTAAAGATTGAAAGTGTCACTGATTTTAAGGCCGTTCAAAAAACTGCTATCCCTTTGCTAATACAAAGATTATGAAATGGGTCGTAATATTTCATTTTTATCTGATTCACACAATTGAAATCGCTGAACACATCAACTAAATGCTGGCATCAAGTAGCAGGCTACAAACAATGTCAGGGTGGAGATGGCCAATCAAAATAATGGACTTTTATATCCGATCGGGATCACAGGACATTGACAACTTTATAATTCATATTTTTTTGCCTTTCTTTTTAAATTTTTTTACATTGTTGACTAAGAAAAAAACAATTAAAAAACGAAAAGGTCTTTTTATTTAAATACTGTAACTAGTATACAATTATTTGAATAATTACAGACAGAAAGGATGAGCCAATTCGATCACTGTTTATGTTGTGTGTCACCAGTTAACACTGCCAGATTTCTTGAGATCTCTGTTTATGTTGTTAGCCACCAGTTAACACTGCCAGATTTCTTGAGATCTCTCTTTATGTTATGTGCCACCAGTTAACACTGCCAGATTTCTTGAGATCGCTGACGGTCGCATCCCAAACCTACGCGGGATCAAGATGTCATCACGTGAGCTACCGTCTCTCATGGACTGTACGCAAGTCTGTGGTGGCAAGTTTGATATCATGGTCGGCACGGACGAGGTGAGTTAGACTTTGTACGCACATACGAGGTGAGTTAGACTTTTTACGCACAGCTGAGGTGAGTTAGACGTTGTACGCACAGATGAGGTGAAACAGTCTAGTGTCATTAGAAATACTTACATGACCCAATAAAAATTTGTTAAAACAATGACGTAATCCAACAACACAACCTTGTGCCATCATTTGACTCCGGGGGAAAAGTTTCATTCATTGGAAATTTGGATTTTATGAACTTGTAGCGTTTGGGTTTGACCTACTTTGAAAGGTATCCACCAAAATCATCCGTATGGATCTGATTCTAAAATCCACCCAGCCCTAATTATACTGCAAATTAACAGGCCAGGCTATACACATCTCTTTACACATGGATTGCTATTAAACTTAGTATTTTAAAAACTATTTTAGATATTCAAGAGTGTTTTAAAGTAATTGTTTTAGTAGAATTTGATCGAAACCATCCACTGCAGCAACTCCTCACTTCCCTCGCCCTGGGCGTGCGCACACCTATACTCAGTGGTTACCTAGGCAACATCTTCAAGAGATTGCGAGAGGCGTTCGACAAGGGAGACCTGGTGACAGCCAGGACAGAGCAAGTGTTAGCAAGAAAGATAACTTTAATTAGCAGTAAATACGGTGAGTCCAAACTTATTGATATAAATACGGCATTTCAAGGCTTAAGTGAATTTGGTATTCTGTTTGGGTTCGACAATTTCCCTACCACCTACAAGAGAACTGTCAGTAAATTATGTCAGGTTCGGGTGACAGAAATTATTACTTATTATTATTGATTCTAGTGGTAGTGGTAGGCTTTTTTTTAAAGCCCTAAGACAAAAACAGGAAAATAAGGAAAACATAGCTTTACAGACGGTAATATCAATCTAGCTTTACAGACGGTAATATCAATATAGCTTTACAGACGGTAATATCAATATAGCTTTACAGACGTTAATATCAATATAGCTTTTCAGACGGTAATATCAATATAGCTTTACAGACGTTAATATCAATATAGCTTTACAGACGGTAATATCAATCTAGCTTTACAGACGGTAATATCAATATAGCTTTACAGACGGTAATATCAATATAGCTTTACAGACGGTAATATCAATATAGCTTTACAGACGTTAATATCAATATAGCTTTACAGACGGTAATATCAATCTAGCTTTACAGACGTTAATATCAATATAGCTTTACAGACGGTAATATCAATCTAGCTTTACAGACGGTAATATCAATACTAAAGATTCTTGCAACTATAACAGGGGAAGCCACCTTGTTCAGACAATCAAGATGCAAATGTTTTTTGAGTTATTGTTCTTATCATATAAAAACATGCATGATACCAAACTGTACTCTCTTTGTACAGGGACGGGCCCTGCATTTGTCAAGGCCGTCATGAAATGTCTGGGCGTAGAGCTTGGACCTGTTCGTCTGCCACTGGTTGACATACCCGGTCACCTGTTGCCAGAGTTAAAGAATGAACTCACAGAGATTGGTCTGCCTACAAAATAATGACAGATTGTGGTTACCAGTCACCAATGAACAGCTCAATGTTGCTATAATCACGCGTCCTTTCTTCACCACAAAAAACATTATATTTTTAAAAAATATTTAAAACAATATTAAATATATGGCTAATGGAATAATGATAGATTATTTATTTATGTTTTACAACTTTGCATTTATTGACTTAATTGAGGTTTGCCATGAAAGTATTTTAAAAAATAATAAAAAGGAGAAGTAATTACTCAATATTCTTATTACGTTTGTTGTCATAATTATTTCCCTTTTAAACAACTGCAATGATCAGTGACATAATTCAAGAATCCACGTTTTTATGTTAAGAAAAGTATTAACGAATTAATTGTTTTAAAATATTGATCATCTTCCTATCCACTTCTTTTAAACATTGACCTAAAATTATATGAAGATTTGAGTTTGTTCCTGTGATGGACTGTCAGCATTGCTTGACCAGCTGTCATCTGGTTGTGTGATTGTGATTGTGTCTTCAAAGATTAACCAACACTACTGTGTACATTTAACCAATTATTGTGACGTCACACTTATGATCGTGACGCAAGTATAAAGGTACACGTATATCAATGTCGTACATTCCATCCTGCCTACACCCAACTCCTTGTGGGTCAATCTTCAACTGGCCACAGCCCCCTCCCCCCCATCCCCCCACAACTATGCAGCGTAAGTTGTTTTTTTTAATTACATAACCGACAATCTCCGCAAATGTCGTTTTATAATATTACAATTTTATTTTGAAATGCAGCAATGAGGATTTTGATTTCGCTGCGTGCAAGAAATTATTTTTTAAAAACTATTTTGTTTCCTCATTGAAATTGGCTGGAGTTCAAAAGGTCTGTGTTATTTTACAAGGGGGCCTGTCCAGCGAGTAACAGATAACAAAAAAGTTGTTGTTTAAGCTTTGGCTGAACATTGATTCCTAGAGGTCTGGACGAGTACAATACAGATGTCCATCTATCGAGGCCTGGCGAGTGTTTTACTGGCAGTCCATGTATACAAATCTTCTCAGGTTGGGATTAGCCCAGGGCCCTGGACCACAAGGCTGACACTCGGTGGGGGGTGGACAGACATTTTGTCTCAGTGGAGGCCAAGGATGAACGGGTCTGACTGAATCTGTAGAGCAAAGATGAAGATCATGTGCAAAATGTCATTAGTTAGTTTTTATATGTTCAACTTTCTTTTGTCGATTTTAATGTCAATTCAAAAAAAAATCATTTTCTTTCCATTTTTTTCGCTCGCTCTCTCTGCGTTCTATATATTCCTCCCTTTACCCGCTCGCTCTGCGTCTTCATCTGCTCCATCTCTTTCAACCTTTCTCTCTTTTACGCCCCTCGTTTCCACTCTCACATCCCTCTCTCATCGCTCCTGCCTCTATTTTTTGTGTCTAAATTCCATATTCCTTTACCATATTTTTCTTTTCCTATATCACTTCCCTTGTCTCCATCTATCACTATTTTTAAATCCCTTATGCCTTATATTAACTTCGAAATCTTGTCTCTCTGTCTGTCGTCATCTCTTCGTACGTCAGTAGGACGGAAAAACAAAAGTAAAAAATGACCCACTTCCCGTGATGCCATCGAGCTGAAATTTGGCACATAGACTTGTGTCACCTAACAATGCATCGTATCAAAATTTCAGATCAATCGAACGTACCGTAATTAAATTAATGCATTTTTAGTTTATCTCTATTTAACATATGTAATTCAAATTCACGGTTTGTTATTGTTTTTCTTTCACGTGCCAGGTGAGTCGACCCGTTGACCCGTCGATGTCGACACCCCCTCCCGTCCTTTCCCCCGGTTTTAAAGCCAGGGGATATCACTCTTTCTCAGTTTGTAAATGTTTGTCGCGTTTGAACATAATCAATACTTTTAGTTAAGTCTCATATATAAGGGATTTATAGTCAAAAACTTTGTTTTTACGGGTTTGCTTTATTCGTTCCCTTGCTCTGATTCTCTCCCCCCCCCCTTTTCTCTCCCAGTGTTTCTCTCTCTTTATGGGTTAGAGGCGATTAAGATTAATAACTAATTTATTAGCTCTTTTTGCATCCATTTAGACTACGTTAACCAAAGAAGGTCTACGTCTTGTACTTATACCAAAGAAGGTCTACGTCTTGTACTTATACCAAAGAAGGTGTACGTCTTGTACTTATACCAAAGAAGGTGTACGTCTTGTACTTATACCAAAGAAGGTCTATGTCTTGTACTTATACCAAAGAAGGTGTACGTCTTGTACTTATACCAAAGAAGGTCTATGTCTACGTCTTGTACTTATACCAAAGTAGGTCTACGTCTTGTACTTATACCAAAGTAGGTCTACGTCTTGTACTTATACCAAAGAAGGTCTATGTCTACGTCTTGTACTTATACCAAAGTAGGTCTACGTCTACGTCTTGTACTTATACCAAAGAAGGTCTATGTCTACGTCTTGTACTTATACCAAAGTAGGTCTACGTCTACGTCTTGTACTTATACCAAAGAAGGTCTATGTCTACGTCTTGTAATTATACCAAAGAAGGTCTATGTCTACGTCTTGTACTTATACCAAAGTAGGTCTACGTCTTGTACTTATACCAAAGCAGGTCTACGTCTACGTCTTGTACTTATACCAAAGCAGGTCTACGTCTACGTCTTGTTCGTTTTACATTCACTTTCAAACACCAATATTATTTTAAAATAAAATAAACACAACATTTAATCCTAGACTGCCAAACAGTGACGACAATTTAGATCATCTTAGAGCAACTCTTATAGACACAATGACGTGTGACGTAATCAATAGATCCCAGAAATAAATATAAGTTAGGAGAAGTTAGGACAAGCGAGGTAAGATGGCAAATACAACACAAGATTTATCTAGGGCCGTCAAGAGAATGAAATATGGCTTTGTTGTTTCTCAGATTTAAGATGTTTAACATGACGTCACATTAGGCGTGGTAATGGAAGATTAAAACAGCGGAGAACTGTTGCTACAGAGGTCCCGCTGAGTGAAGTTTTGGCTGTCAGTGAACAGTTGCTACGTAGGTCCCACTGATTGCACGTTTGGCTGTCAGTGAACTGTTGCTACGTAGGTCCCACTGATTGCACGTTTGGCTGTCAGTGAACTGTTGCCACGTAGGTCCCACTTATTGCACGTTTGGCTGTCAGTGAACTGTTGCTACGTAGGTCCCACTGATTGCACGTTTGGCTGTCAGTGAACTGTTGCTACGTAAGTCCCACTGATTGCACGTTTGGCTGTCAGTGAACTGTTGCCACGTAGGTCCCACTGATTGCACGTTTGGCTGTCAGTGAACACCGAATTATCATTGGCCATCAAGTTATCGATCAAGAAACAATTAAATTCGACTAAGTCTCTCTTACTTCATGGACATGATATAGGAATGTTTAATTTCATCAATATTTAATTGATTTCAGTAACAATGTAAGGAATGACCACTTACTATGTTCTGCACTTGTAATGTCTGTCTGGAAGTAGCTTTTTCGGTCTAATAAATGCTTCTTTAATTTTTTGCATTGCCTTTTCGAGCATTACTCATAAAAACTTATTCCTATCCTCTTGGATAGCCTCAGCCTTTTTAGTGACCCCATGCTTGTACTTGTACGACAGACTCTTAACCCCAATTTTTCTCACAACCGACTGTCCCACTGTCTTCTGTCTCACTGTCTTCTGTCTCACTGTCTTCTGTCTTATTGTTTTCTGTCTCACTGTTTTCTGTCTCACTGTCTTCTGTCTCACTGTCATCTGTCTCACTGTCATCTGTCTCGCTGTCATCTGTCTCACTGTCGTCTGTCTCACTGTCTTCTGTCTCACTGTTTTCTGTCTCACTGTCATCTGTCTCACTGTCATCTGTCTCACTGTCGTCTGTCTCACTGTCGTCTGTCTCACTGTTTTCTGTCTCACTGTTTTCTGTCTCACTGTCATCTGTCTCACTGTCTTCTGTCCCACTGTCGTCTGTCTCACTGTCATCTGTCTCACTGTCGTCTGTCTCACTGTCGTCTGTCTCACTGTCTTCTGTCCCACTGTCTTCTGTCTCACTGTTTTCTGTCTCACTGTCTTCTGTCTCACTGTCATCTGTCTCACTGTCATCTGTCTCACTGTCGTCTGTCTCACTGTCTTCTGTCTCACTGTTTTCTGTCTTACTGTCATCTGTCTCACTGTCATCTGTCTCACTGTCGTCTGTCTCACTGTCGTCTGTCTCACTGTTTTCTGTCTCACTGTTTTCTGTCTCACTGTCATCTGTCTCACTGTCTTCTGTCCCACTGTCGTCTGTCTCACTGTCATCTGTCTCAATGTCGTCTGTCTCACTGTCGTCTGTCTCACTGTCTACTGTCTCACTGTTTTCTGTCTCACTGTCATCTGTCTCACTGTCATCTGTCTCACTGTCTTCTGTCCCACTGTCGTCTGTCTCACTGTCATCTGTCTCACTGTCGTCTGTCTCACTGTCGTCTGTCTCACTGTCTACTGTCTCACTGTTTTCTGTCTCACTGTCATCTGTCTCACTGTCATCTGTCTCACTGTCTTCTGTCTCACTGTTTTCTGTCTCACTTTCATCTGTCTCACTGTCATCTGTCTCACTGTCATCTGTCTCACTGTCATCTGTCTCACTGTCGTCTGTCTCACTGTCGTCTGTCTCACTGTCGTCTGTCTCACTGTCTTCTGTCTCACTGTTTTCTGTCTCACTGTCATCTGTCTCACTGTCATCTGTCTCACTGTCTTCTGTCTCACTGTTTTCTGTCGCACTGTTTTCTGTCTCACTGTTTTCTGTCTCACTGTTTTCTGTCTCACTGTCATCTGTCTCACTGTCGTCTGTCTCACTGTCTTCTGTCCCACTGTCTTCTGTCTCACTGTCATCTGTCTCACTGTCTTCTGTCTCACTGTTTTCTGTGTCACTGTCATCTGTCTCACTGTCATCTGTCTCACTGTCTTCTGTCTCACTGTTTTCTGTCTCACTGTCATCTGTCTCACTGTCATCTGTCTCACTGTCATCTGTCTCACTGTCATCTGTCTCGCTGTCGTCTGTCTCACTGTCATCTGTCTCACTGTCATCTGTCTCACTGTCTTCAGTCTCACTGTTTTCTGTCTCACTGTCATCTGTCTCACTGTCGTCTGTCTCACTGTCTTCTGTCCCACTGTCGTCTGTCTCACTGTCATCTGTCTCACTGTCTTCTGTCTCACTGTTTTCTGTCTCACTGTCATCTGTCTCACTGTCATCTGTCTCACTGTCATCTGTCTCACTGTCATCTGTCTCACTGTCGTCTGTCTCACTGTCGTCTGTCTCACTGTCATCTGTCTCACTGTCATCTGTCTCCCTGTCATCTGTCTCACTGTCATCTGTCT
>CALYLW010002399.1:15000-27500 GCA_944989445.1 Ampullaceana balthica | reverse complement strand
GCAAGATCTTTTTAATCATAGTTTAGTTGTTTTTTTATGTCTTTTTTCTAGGATTACCTGGCAACGCAAAGCTAAATATAACAAAAAATAAAGTGTAAAATAGTTGAGCAACTTATTTAATGTTAATTATATACGTACACTAGCAAAATACCCTCCCTTCGCTGTGGAAATTGGGATTTCAGTTACCGTTGAGAACCCGCGTAACACAAATTCAAAAGATCATTTGATTTCAATCTGGATCATGATGCATATACTACATATATTAACTTCACCGTCTTGTCTGTCTGTCTGTCGTGGTCCCGCAGAAAACAAAAAAGAAAAGTAAAAAATCACTTCAACTAATCCTATAGAGGTGATAATTTAAATTTTGTTTTCGTATGTTACCATTGCAGGAGGGTACTTAACAACTTCCCGAAGTTTCATGCTCCTACGTACACGAGAAATCGGTTATTTAATCATGAGTCTGTTTTATATAGCTCATATAAGAAAAAAAACTACATTTGGGCCCCCGGTCACGCAGTTAGTGATAATTTTATAATTTTTTACACCTCTTACTATCACCGGAGGGTACTCAACTTTCCGAATTTTCATGCTTCTACCTACACCGGAAGATGAGGAATTAGTGTTGATTCAGATTTATATAGCCCATATAAAAAACGGGTTTGGGCCCCCGGCCACCCATGAGAGGAAAATATATCATTCGGTGTCAGTCTGTAAATGTTTGTCGCGTTTTAACATAATCAATACTTTGAGTTAGGTCTCATATATAAGAGATTTATAGTCAAAAACTTTTTTTACGGGGTTGTTTTATTGACTTTTGTTTTTCCGCCCGCCCGCGAAAGACAGAGATCACGACAGAGATCACGACAGAGAGCACGACAGAGAGAGATGACGACAAGATTTTGAAGTTAATATAAGGGATTAATAAATGACCCACTTCCAGTGATCTTATCGATCTGAAATTTTGCACATAGACTTATGTCACCTAAAAGGCATTGAATCAAAATTTCAGATCGATCAAATGTAGGTGCTGCCTTTAGAGTGAGACTGACTTAGGTTTAGGTGCTGCCTTTTAGCGTTTCTTGACATAATGGTGAGGCTTTCCCGATGTAAATCTCGCAGCCAGTGTTTTATTGTTGTGATACTATAAAATATGTTCTGTCATTTTAATCAGAGTTATTTTATGAAAACGATGTCAATATTTGTCTCGGCCTAACATGTGGACTGAGCTCAGACAAGCAAGCTTGGCATTAGCTACAGTAGCTCTCAGCAGAGGCGTCACTAGAGTTGGTGTCACCCAATCCGGTGGCGCATGGTGTCACCCCCTAACGACTTTCCCCATAGACATCCCCCGAGTCTGCCAGTGCATAATAACTTGAACATACATAATTTTACACTTTGTTGAACTCCTTGTGATGGTGTCACCCGGTGCGGTCCGCCCACCCCCCCCCCGGCAATCCGGTAGTGACGCATCTGCCTCCCAGCCTCCCCTACACGTGATGTAAGCTTCAACTGATGTCTAATCAAAGATCTCTTACCTCGTGTTGACGTTCTCTTGTACATCGTCCCCTGATGATCGGACTCGGGAAAGTCCGGAACATGGTCACAATAGCTGCGACGGGAAGTTCCGAACATTTTTTGTTAATTAAGGAGACATTTTGGTACTCCTTTCAGGTACACAAATATTGATATGCCTTTCAGGTACACACATATTGGTACGCCTTTCAGGTACACAAATATTGATATGCCTTTCAGGCACACAAATATTGATAGCTCAGACCATATGCCTTTCAGGTACACAAATATTGATATGCCTTTCAGGTACACAAATATTGATATGCCTTTCAGGTACACAAATATTGATATGCCTTTCAGGTACACAAATATTGATATGCCTTTCAGGTACACAAATATTGATATGCCTTTCAGGTACACCAAATATTGGTACGCCTTTCAGGTACACAAATATTGATATGCCTTTCAGGTACACAAATATTGATATGCCTTTCAGGTACACAAATATTGATATGCCTTTCAGGTACACAAATATGATAATGCCTTTCAGTACAAAAGTATTGATATTTGTGTCAAAATTTGTATCAATTTTGGTACAATAATTTGGTATGCCTTTCAGGTACACAAACAAGAACTGATAATCCTCTTCCATATCTAAAGTAGTAATTTGGTGTCAATAATTTGGTGTCAATAATTTGGTGTCAATAATTTGGTGTCAATAATTTGGTGTCAATAATTTGGTGTCAATAATTTGGTGTCAATAATTTGGTGTCAATAAATTTGGGTGTCAATAATTTGGTGTCATTAATTTGTGTCAACAATTTGGTGTCAATAATTTGGTGTCAATAATTTGTGTCAATAATTTGGTGTCAATAATTTGGAGTCAATGATTTGGTGTCAATAATTTGGTGTCAATAATGTGTGTCAATTTTTTGTGTCAATAATTTGTGTCAACAATTTGGTGTCAATAATTTGGTGTCAATAATTTGGTGTCAATAATTTGGTGTCAACAATTTGGTGTCAATAATTTGTGTCAATGATTTGGTGTTAGTAATTTGGTGTCAATAATTTGGTGTCAATAATTTGGTGTCAATATTTTGGTGTCAATAATTTGTTACGCTGCCAAAAGATTATCCCCGTCATGAACATATTTCAAGCATTTTGTTCTATACATTTTAAAATGAATCTCCAAGTACGCGCGACATAATAAATCAACATAATAAATCAACATTTTTCTTACAGTATGCGGCCATATTGTCTAAAAAGTTAACAACAATGTATCACCGTAGAAGTGACTGCAATGGAAAATGTATAGCATCCAATCCTCAGGTCTAAGATATTTACTTACAATCAGAAGTTTTGATATTTACTTACAATCAGAAGTTGTGATATTTACTTACAATCAGAAGTTTTGATATTTACTTACAATCAGAAGTTTTGATATTTACTTACAATCAGAAGTTTTGATATCTACTTACAACCAGAAGTTTTGATATCTACTTACAAACAGAAGTTTTGATATCTACTTACAAACAGAAGTTTTGATATCTACTTACAACTAGAAGTTTTGATATCTACTTACAAACAGAAGTTTTGATATCTACTTACAACCAGAAGGCCATTGTCGGCATCACTTTATCCTCTAGATGGGGCTGAAGATAATTTTGTTGGCTGTCATATCTGCATAAGATTTGATTTAGGTTTATGCATTTTACATAAAAAAGCACTAATGTTATATAAATATAACCAAATGCACAGAGTCAGCACGCGTATATATATATATATATATTAATATATATATATATATATATATATATGTGTGTGTGTGTGTGTGTATGTATGTATATATTTGTGTATATACATGTATATCATTTTCAAAGCTTTTATATGAGTCACTTAGAATATCAATTGTTCCAATTTTAGTGGCCTGTTATTTATTTGTTAGTCAGGAGCTCGTACGTGTATTTTTGTTTCGTTTAATCGTGTAACTCTTCTTGTCTTTAATTCTTTATTTTAATATTAAACATTTTCCGCGTGTGTAGTCAAAGGCGTAGAAAAGTAATGGGAGGGGCATAGCCAGGGAAGGGGGATCCAAGGGGCTAGTAAGGGAAAGAAGATCCTAGGGGAGGGCCAGGGAAGGGAGATCCAAGGCGCTAGTAAGGGAAAGAAGATCCTAGGGGCTGGCCAGGGAAGGGGAGATCCAAGGCGCTAGTAAGGGAAAGAAGATCCTAGGGGAGGGCCAGGGAATGGGAGATCCTAGGCGCTAGTAAGGGAAAGAAGATCCTAGGGGAGGGCCAGGGAAGGGGAGATCCAAGGCGCTAGTAAGGGAAAGAAGATCCTAGGGGCTGGCCAGGGAAGGGGAGATCCAAGGCGCTAGTAAGGGAAAGAAGATCCTAGGGGAGGACCAGGGAAGGGGAGATCCAAGGCGCTAGTAAGGGAAAGAAGATCCTAGGGGAGGGCCAGGGAAGGGGAGATCCAAGGCGCTAGTAAGGGAAAGAAGATCCTAGGGGAGGGCCAGGGAAGGGGAGATCCAAGGCGCTAGTAAGGGAAAGAAGATCCTAGGGGCTGGCCAGGGAAGGGGAGATCCAAGGCGCTAGTAAGGGAAAGAAGATCCTAGGGCTGGCCAGGGAAGGTGAGATCCTAGGCGCTAGTAAGGGAAAGAAGATCCTAGGGGCTGGCCAGGGAAGGGGAGATCCTAGGCGCTAGTAAGGGAAAGAAGATCCTAGGGCTGGCCAGGGAAGGGGAGATCCAAGGCGCTAGTAAGGGAAAGAAGATCCTAGGGGCTGGCCAGGGAAGGTGAGATCCTAGGCGCTAGTAAGGGAAAGAAGATCCTAGGCGCTGGCCCGTCATTCTTCTCTTTAAAATGATTTTGTTTTGTTTTGTAGATTGTAGATTGTAGATTGTAGATTGTAGATGACTTCCACATAATTTAATTTTACCATCAAGTACTACTCATTACGAGACTAATTGAAACTACTCTAATATGATGTTTTTCTGCACAGGTTATCTTCTCTTTTATTATTACCATATAAATTAAAATTGTACCTAGTCAGATAGTGTTGAGAATGTAAAACAAGCGGTTAACGAAGTGATGGTTATCGAAGGGAGAAATTTGAGAAAGATATTTTTCTAAATACTTGGAATGACACTAAATAACAAGATGATTGGTGACCTGTGGGACAGCTGGAATAATAAATATGTACATTAACATTTGATTCATTTGATTTGTTGTTGTTGTAGTGTAGGGTGTTTTTGATTAGCAATGATAGATGATAATTTCTTATACGTAGAAGCAGTGACATAGCTAGGGTTGGTGTCTCTCAGTGACATAGCTAGGGTTGGTGTCTCTCAGTGACATAGCTAGGGTTGGTGTCTCCCAATGACATAGCTAGGGTTGGTGTCTCTCAGTGACATAGCTAGGGTTGGTGTCTCTCAGTGACATAGCTAGGGTTGGTGTCTCCCAATGACATAGCTAGGGTTGGTGTCTCTCAGTGACATAGCTAGGGTTGGTGTCTCCCAATGACATAGCTAGGGTTGGTGTCTCCCAATGACATAGCTAGGGTTGGTGTCTCTCAGTGACAAAGCTAGGGTTGGTGTCTCCCAATGACATAGCTAGGGTTGGTGTCTCCCAGTGACATAGCTAGGGTTGGTGTCTCCCAGTGACATAGCTAGGGTTGGTGTCTCCCAGTGACATAGCTAGGGATGGTGTCTCCCAGTGACATAGCTAGGGTTGGTGTCTCCCAGTGACATAGCTAGGGTTGGTGTCTCCAAGTGACATAGCTAGGGTTGGTGTCTCCCAGTGACATAGCTAGGGTTGGTGTCTCCCAGTGGCATAGCTAGGGTTGGTGTCTCCCAGTGACATAGCTAGGGTTTGTGTCTCCCAGTGGCATAGCTAGGGTTGGTGTCTTCCAGTGACATAGCTAGGGTTTGTGTCTCCCAGTGACATAGCTAGGGTTGGTGTCTCCCAGTGAGTTCAGCTCTGAGTGTCACCCCTCCATCCCCCCCTATCACCAATGAAGTCATGTTGTCCTAACACCAATGAAGTCATGTTGTTTAAGGAATAATAACTGCAGATTATAATGACGACAAGAAAACAATTACCTTCATTGAAGGTAAGTGTCTGGAAACATATAATGATGATCTGAAGTTATTGATTATTTACATCCAATTCGGCTTGACCAAAAAATCAATATTTATCACCACATCACTTCCAATGTTTAGTAAATTTTTAAAAATTTATCACTTACCATTTCTGATCACTTTAGAAATCTGATCTTCCTAGGATGTGATAGATGTAAAGAAAAACATTTCCAAAACATCACTAAGACTTTAAATCCATGGTAAGAATAATTTAATTTAACAGGAAATTTATATATTCATGTGAGTTCTTTGGTGATGGGCAATATTTTGATGTTGTTGTGTGTTTTTGTTGAAACTTAAACAGGGACGTTCACAAGAGTTCCAATACAAGCCTAACACACTCACTAATAGTGATTTGATCTAACAGTATGTCAACCATTCTTACTTACGTAAGCTGGTTTTTGTACTCAGCCCTTTTTATCAACGGTTTCTTGAATCTCGGACACTTGGGTGGACAGCAGAACCTGGTCAGAAGACACAGTCAAAAGGAACAATCAATGTAACAATCAAAGGAAGAGTAAATCGCTGCACGTGGCATTTCATAATTAATCAGTTAAACAGATTGAATATTTAATCTTGTACATTTAATGTTTATGGCAGCACAAACAAATGATCATTTCGAAGACCGTATAAACGTAAGACTGTTTTTTAAACAAACCAATGGCTATTCCAACTTATATTGAAGTATATTGCCGAGTTGGTTGCCCAAACATTAAATGATGTTCTGATGTGTAACAAGATCTCTGGAACAAAAGGGTGTCCTTAAAAATGCAGTTACTTAACTGCTGTTTTCATAGGCATCACTAGGGTTGGTGTCACCAGGTTGCGTAGGTCATAGGGTCACCCCCTCACATCATACCCCATGGACCTCCTCCGAGTCTGCCGGTGGCAAACAACGAGAACATTTTACACGTTGGTGTCACCCTTAATGCTGGTGTCACCCTTAATGATGGTGTCACCCTTAATGATGGTGTCACCCTTAATGATGGTGTCATCCTTATAAATGGTGTCACCCTTAATGATGGTGTCATCCTTATAAATGGTGTCACCCTTAATGATGGTGTCATCCTTATAAATGGTGTCACCCTTAATGATGATGTCACCCTTAATGATGATGTCACCCTTAATGATGGTGTCACCCTTAATGATGGTGTCACCCTTAATGATGGTGTCACCCTTAATGATGGTGTCACCCTTAATGATGGTGTCACCCTTAATGATGGTGTCACCCTTAATGATGGTGTCATCCTTATAAATGGTGTCACCCTTAATGATGGTGTCACCCTTAATGATGGTGTCATCCTTATAAATGGTGTCACCCTTAATGATGATGTCACCCTTAATGATGATGTCACCCTTAATGATGATGTCACCCTTAATGATGGTGTCACCCTTAATGATGGTGTCACCCTTAATGATGGTGTCACCCTTAATGATGGTGTCACCCTTAATGATGTGCACCCTTAATGATGGTGTCACCCTTAATGATGATGTCACCCTTAATGATGGTGTCACCCTTAATGATAGGTGTCACCCTTAATGATGGTGTCACCATTAATGATGGTGTACTACACCCTTAATGATGGTGTCACCCTTAATGATGGTGTCACCCTTAATGATGGTGTCACCTTAATGATGGTGTCACCCTTAATGATGGTGTCACCCTTAATGATGGTGTCACCCTTAATGATGGTGTCACCCTTAATGATGGTGTCACCCTTAATGATGGTGTCACCCTTAATGATGGTGTCACCGTCATGAAGTCGTCACCTTAATGATGGTGTACACCCTACTGAATGGTGTCAACACACACTTAATGAAGGTGTCACCAACGACTCCTTAATGAAGGTGTCACGTCATACCCGTGAGAGCAACCTTAATGATGGTGGTCACAACGGACGTACGATGAGCACACCTTAATGATGGTGTCAAACCCTTTAAAGGAAGGTGTCATCAGGTCCAACCACCCAACCACCCAGTCAGTCACCCTTAACAGATGGTGGTCATCTCCACCTCCCTGTGCGGAGGGGGTCCCGCAAAAATCCCTGGCAAAAAAAAAAACAACGCGCAAAGCAAAAAAACACAACAAAAAAACAAAAAAAAAAATAAGCAACAAAAAACCGCAACAACAAACGCCCCTCAAACAAACACCCAAGCTCACAAGCCAACAAAGCCGACCAAAGGCCCCCCCCCCACGCCACGCCCTCTCCCCCCCCCAACCGCGCGAGCTGCAGAACTACGCAAACCAAAAAAAACCCCCCCCCCACCCCCCCCCACCCGCCGACCACCAACACCCCCCCCCCCCCCACACACCCACGAGCGCGACCCGCCTCCCCCGGCCCCACCCCACTCCCCCGCGCCCTCCACCCCCCTTCACTCGCCTCCACCTCCCCGCCCCCCACCGTCCCCCCCACCCACAACCCCCCAGACCACCACCCACCCTTTGTGCCCCCGCACACCCCTCCCCCCCCCCCACCCGCGCCGGCCAGCGCCCCCGCCCACCCGCCCCTTGTCCCACGGCTCCTCATCAACCCGCAGGCCTTCCCGACGCTTCCCCTCACGGCACCCAACCCCCTCCCCAGTCACGCCGTCCCCCCCAGAGAAACCGCCCCACACCCCCCGGGCTTTACGGGCTACCGCCCCTTGACTGTTCCTGCCCCCCACCTATCCAGCTGACAGGATTCTGTCTGGCACATTCTATAAAATTTTCTATATTATATCTTTTTATAAACATAATAAGAATATAAAGAATAGAGGGAGTCGTTTTCATCATTTTCCTCTTCAATTGTTGAACATAATAGCCTACGAAGGTCGCTCAGCAAATAAAGTATACGAAGGGTTTTAGGTTTTATAAATTAATAAATTAACTTTGATGGTCAATTATGTGAAACGGGTGACTGGGTAGTTGAGACCAGACTAAATTCTAAAAAAAAAAGAAAAAAAAAACACACGTATGCTAATAAAATTTCGAATATTCTTACAAAAACAAAATAAAAAAAAAAAAAATAAATAACACAATACGGTTCGGAAAACAAAACCGGTAAAACAACGTCGTGCATGAAGTTGAAATCTCATATAGATTAACCTCAACATACGCAAAATCCCAATACAAACCAGCCCCTTACCCCAGCCTGCCTCCCACGGCGCCCCCCCCCACCACCCCCCCCCCCCACCCGCACAACCCCACCTTCCCCCCCCCCCCCCCCTCCCCCCCCCCACCCCCCCCCCCCCCCCCCCCCCCCTCGCCCACAACCCCCCCGCCCCCCGCACCCCCCCCCCTCCCCCCGCCCCGCCCCCCCCACCCCCCCCCCCCCCTCCTCTCCCCCCACCCCCCCACACCACCCCATCCCCGTCCCCCCCACCCCCCCCCCCCCCCACCCAACAACAAATAATAACAAACCACCCCCACCGCTCCGCCACCGCCCCGTGGCCCCCCACCAAATCCAACCCAACCCCCCCCCAGACTCCCGCAACGCCCCCCTCATCTAACAACAAATAACCCCAAACACAAATCTCAAACACGCCCACCACCGCCCAGAAGAACTAGATAACCATCAGTAAGGATCCAGACAGCGCACCCCAAACAGCAAAACATCCGCACCCAGCCCAAACAAAAGCATACAACTACGCTCCGATCATTCAAGATGCTACCTATAAGTACCAAACCACTAAAATCAAATTCCATTACTACCACAAACAACATCAACCCGCGACACCACTAAAACTCAAACAATCACAACCGCCCGTCCGGGGGGGGGGGGGGGGGGGATCCCTGCCCACCACCAAACAAAAAACCACAACCGAACCAACCAAAATACAAACCGCCACTCAAGATTCCTCACCCCCCCACCCCCATCACCCCACAACCCTACCACCACCCACAATCAACTACCAAACCCCGACTGACGCACGAACCGCCACCCACAAACACACCACACAGCACAAAACCGCCACCACCCCACCACAAACCAAAAACACACACTCACCCCACACTACACACCCACCACGACACCTCCGACACTCACCAAACAAACCACACCAAAACTACCAACACCTCAGACCCCACCTTTCGCATGCCGCGCTCTACACATACACCCCGCAGCAACCACACACCACCCCAGCACCCCAATCAGAACCAACTCTCTCTCTCTACCACACAAACAACACCATACACAAACATACCATCACCAGCAGCACCATCAGAACACTAACTACCACTCACAAAACACCACAAAACACCAACCCACACCCCAAACTACACCACCCAAAACAAACCCACCACATACACACCAAGACATAAACAAAACCCAAACACAGCAACCCCCCCCACCCCCACCCACCACCCCACCACCACCCCCACCCACCCCACACCCACCCCCACACCCCCCCCCACCCAACCACCCACAACCCCCCACCCACACCCCCCCACCCCCAACACCAACACCCACCCCACCCCCACCCCAACCCCCACACCCCCCCACCCCACCCCCCCACACCCACCCCACCCACACCCCCCACCACCCCCCCCACCCCACAACCCCCCACCCCCCCCACCCCACCCCCACCCCACCCACACCACCCCCCCACCCCCCACCACCCCCACCCCCCCCCCACCCCCCCCCCACCCCCACCCCCCCCACCCCACCCCACCCCCACCCCCCACCACCCCCACCCACCCCCCCCCACCCCCCCCCCACCACCCCCACCCCCACCCCCACCCCCCCCCACCCCCCCACCCCCCCACCCCCCACCACCCCACCCCCCACCCCCCCCACACCACCCCCCCCCCACCCCCCCACCCCCCACCCCACCACCCCCCACCACCCCACACCCCCCACCCCCTCCCCCACCCACCCCCACCACCCACCCCACCCACCCCCCACCCAACCCACCACACCACCCCACCACCCCCACACACCACCCACACCCCCAACACACACACCACCACACACCCCCACACCCCCACCACCACCCCAACACAACAACCCCACCACACCACAACCACAAACACCACACCAACCCACCACCACACACAACCACACACCCCCACCTACCTACACAACCCCACCCACCCCCCACACCACCCCACCCCACCACCCCCTCACCACTAAACCCCCCACCACCCACCCCACACAACCACCCCCAACACCCACACACCACCCACCCAAACACCCTACCCCCACCATAACACCCACACCACACACACACACACACACTACACACAACAACCCAACAACACCAACACACTACCCCCACACCCCCACCACACAACACACCCACACACCCACCCCACACAACCACCCCACCACTCACACCACCACACCCCACCCAACACCCACCCACACCCAACCCCACCACACCCAACACTACCACACACCCACAAACCCCACAAACCACCCCACAACACTACCACACAACACACACACTACCACACACAACCACCCACCAACACACACACCCCAACACACACCCCACCACACCACACCCACACCACCCCCACCCCCACCCACACCCCCCACCCACCCACACAACACACACACACCCACACCAACACCCACCACACAAACCACACCACACACCACACCCAACCCCCCACACCCACCCACCCCCCACACACCCACACACCCCACCCCACAACACACCCACACCCCACCACCACACTACACCCCACACCACCCAACCACCCACACACCACCCCCACACACCCCACACACACCACCACACACCCACCCCCACACACACACACAAAACCACCACACACCCACAACCCCACCAACACCCACACCCCACCCCCACCCCCCACCCCAACACCAACCACACCCAACCACCACACCACCACCCACCAACACACCCCCACAAACACCACCCCCACACACAACAACACCCACCCCACACAACCAAACACCACACACACCCCCACTCACAAACACACACACACCCACCCCCAACCCAACACCACCCCAACCTACCCACCACCTCCCACCCACACACACCTACCAACAACACCAACCCACCCCAACACCACCCAACACCACAACACCCCACACCACACCCCCCACACACCCCCACCCCCAACACACCACCACACCAACCACCAACAAACACCCACACACCACCTTTCACACACCCTACACACTAACACAACACCACATATACCTCCACCATATCATTATACCCACTATACCCTACCTTACACCCACACACCCCACTAACCTATCCACCCCCCACCACCTAACACCCACCCCACACACCCCCACACCACCATACCCCCTACCATCACCCTCCAAACTCACCACTACCCAACCCCCCACACACCCTACATCTCCCACCACCACTTCACCTACACTAACCAACACCCACACATTCACCCCCAACATCCTCAAACCCACCCCTACCACCACCCCACAAATTTCCCACCACAACCCATACCACCCACATCCCACACAACACACCACACCCAACCACCACACAACACACCCACCCCACCACACCACCCACCCACACACCCACCACCAACCCACCCCACCCAACACCCACACCCCACCCCAACCACCCACCCCCCCCACCACACCCCACCCCCACACCACTACCACCCACCACCCCACACCACCCCCACCACCACCCCACACCCACAACACCCACACACACACCCACCAACACACCCCACCCCACCACCCACACCACCCACCCACACCCACCCCCCACACCACCCCACCACACCACCCCCCACCCACACCCACCCCCCCACCACCCCACCCCACCCCACACACCCCCCACCCACCACCACCCACACCCCACCCACCCCACCCCACCACCACCCCACCCCACACCCCACCCACCCTACC
>CALYLW010002399.1:0-12500 GCA_944989445.1 Ampullaceana balthica | reverse complement strand
CACACCCTACCTCCCAAACCACCCCACCAACTACTTCCCATACCCCCCACTAACCCCCCCCCCACCAAACCCTAACCAACCACCCCCCCCACCCACCCCATACCACCCCCGACTCACCTACCACACCACAACTACCCCCCCACCCCACACCCCCCTACTACCCAACACCCCCCCCCACAACAAATAACCACTACCCCCACACCCCACCCCCCGCACACACCTCTACACCCCAACCCCACACTAAACCACAATCCCCAAACTACCCCCCCCCCCCCCAACACCCCCCAAAACCCCGCCCCCCTCCCCCCCCCCTACACCACACACCACAACCCCAATACCCAATCATACCACCCCCCTACCCCCACCCCCCACCCCAACCAACCCCCCCTACCCCAACCCCACCAACCATATAAATACCCTTAACCCACCCCCCCCCCACTACCCAAACAAAAAACCCCTTCCCAGCCCCCCTTTTATTCTCCTTTTTTTTTCTTTTCTTTTCCCCTCCTCCTGTTATAACACATCTTGTGTTAACAATAAGCCAACCCCCCCCCAAACCCCGCCCCCCCCCTCCCCCTAACCTACCACCCCCACACTACCCCACCCACCCACCCCTACCACCTACCACTCTACCCCCTACCCATATACAAGTACTACCCCCCCCCTACCGAACCCCCCGTGGCCCGCCCTCCCCCCCCACCCCCCTACCCCCACACCCATTTCTTCCAGTTTTTAACGAAAAAATCCTTGTGATTACCAAACTATACCCACCTATACCACAACACCACCTATCCAAAGAAACTCCAAACCGTCCACTACACTAACCGCCCCACTACCCCAACCCACCACCCTGCCCTTACATCAACTACCCACCCCCCTCCCCTACTACAACCCTACCTATACCTACCCTCTACCTGTACAGCTCACTTGAGCTATAATAACTATCCACCCCCCCCCAATCACCTCCACTATAATCAGACAACCACTACCCAACACTACCTTACACTATTACCACCCCCGATATACTAAACTGTACTACCCCATACCCTACCTACCCTACTACTATAAAACCTTACTAAACTACCCCCCCCCCTACCTACCTACTTACCACCCCCCCCACCCCCGACTACCACCCCCACCTACCATACCACCATATACCCCCCTACTGACCACACCCCACCCACTCACCACCCCCACTAACTTCCCTTACCTACCCCCACCCCCACCCCACCCCCCCCCCTATAACCAACCTAAACCCAAACCCTACCCCCCACCCCCCCTACTACCTTACCCATACCACTAATACCCGACCTACCCGTATACCATTACTTACTTATACTACTACCCCCCACTACCACTACCCTAACTTACCCACCCACCCACCCCCCTACCACCCCTCATATACCTACCCCCCCCTACCTACAAACGCCCCCCGCCATCCTATATACCTTACTATACCCCCCCCCCCCCCCCCTTTTTCCTGTTTTTAAAATCTTGTGTTTACTACCACCCACATTATACTCTAACCACCCCCGCTACACCCCCAATCATCTACTACACACCGCCCCCTTAGCCCCGCCCACCCGACACACCCGTACTACCCCCTCGCAACCAACGCCCCCCCCCCCCCCAACTACTTAACCCCGCCCCCTTTATTTCTTTCCCGTTTTAAATAAAAAAAATCGTGTTTATACTGACCCACCTACCCCCCCCCCACACCCCCCCAACCCACCCCCCCCCACCCCCCACCCCCTACCTACCCACCCCCACCCCATATACCCCGCTCAACACTACCATACCCCCGTCCTACCCCCTCCCACTACCCCCCCTACCCCCCCCAACTACCACCGTACCCACTACTAACCACCTAACCCCCCACTACCCCCCCACCCCCCCCCACCTTAATCCTGTTTTAAAAATCTTGTGTTTACAAACTACCCCCCGCCCCCCCCCCGCACCCCCAGTCCCCTTACCCAACTCCACTCACCTACCCCTATACCCAAATTACTACCTCTTACTACCACTACCCCCCCCGCCCCAGAACCCCACTACCCCCCCCGCAAACCCCCACCCCCCCACTACCGCCCCCCTTGCCCCCTCTACATACCCCCCCCCCTTCCCCGAAAAACTTACTACTACCAACCCACTACAAACCACCCCCTCGACTAACCCTACCCCCACCCAACCCCCCCCCCCTTTTTTTCCCTTTTTTTTTTTATTTCTGCTTTTCCTGTTTTAAAAAATCTTGTGTTTACTCTATTTACCACTGTACCCCCCACCACCCTACACCCTGCCAGCTTCAAGCTTTACTACCTCAAACCCAACCACCAACTAAGAACCCCCACTACCCACTACCTACCATCTTGATGTTTACCTACCGCTTACCCTTAGAATCTTTGGTTTACTTACTACGCCCGCCCCCCCCCCCCCCCCCCCCCCCCACCCCCGCCCCCCCCCACCCCCGTACCTTACTACACCCACTACCCCATAACCCTCCCCCCCCTCGCCCCTTTCCTGTTTTAAAATCTTGTGTTTAACTTACTCTCATAACCCCCCCACCCCTACCTAACCATTACCCCACCCCCCCCTACCCTACCACTACCCCCCCCCCTTTTTCCTGTTTAAAATAAAATCATAATCTTGTATGTTAACCTACTATACTAAGTACTTACCATACTAATAACCCCACCCCTACCCAACTAAATACCCCCCCATCAACTAACCCCCTACTACTACCACCGACCCCCCCGCTAAACCCTACCAACCCAACCCCCCCCCCCCTGTAACCCTCCTCCGACTACCCTTACCCCTCAACCAACTACCAACCCTTAACTGACCCACCCCTACCTATCTACCGCCTCCGCCCTACCACCCCCCCCCCCCCCTACCCCCCCCCCTCCCGAACAACCCTCCACCCCTACCACCTACTAACTTACCTAACCCACCCCCTAGCCTACCCTACCCCCGAAACTTTACCTAGACCCCCCCAACCCACCCCTACCTACCCACACTACCCCCCCCCTTTTTCCCTGTCTTTAAAATCTTTTGTGATACAAACCTTACACCTAACCCCCCCTTACTAGCAGTACCCAACCCCCCCCTACCATAACCCCCCCCACCTACACTACCACCCCTTACCCCACTACACATACCTACCTCCACTAACCACCCTAACCCCCCCATCCCCCATTCCCTGTTTTAAAAATTCTTTGATTTTACTATTCACAACCACTTACACCTACTCTTACCCACCACCCCCCCCCCCCCCCACGTTCCTTACCAACACTACTACCTTACCCCATACTACCCCTACCACCTATATAACCCCATAACTAACCACTCATACATAACTACCACTACTCTACCCCACTAACCGCACCCAAACACCTAACCTACACTACTACCTTACCTAACCCTCTAAACCCACCCCCCCACCTAACCTACCTATTATACTACTATAACCTCCTAACTATACCACTACTACCTAACTAACCTACCCTACCCCACCTAACTACCACACTAACCCACCCCCTACCCCACCTAAACTTATACCTACCAACTAACTAGAACTACTCACTACCCCCCCCTACACACGAACCAACTCACCCACCCACTTTACTACCTACCCTACAATACCTATCTTATAACCCCTACCCCCACCCACTTACTCTCTAACACTTTTATAACCTTTACTACCCTACCCTGACCCCCACCCTCATACCCTCTCACTACTCCGATATAAATTACAACTATAATTATAACCTCGCACTACCCCCACCCCCTTACCCTTACCCCTACACCAAATACTACTATACTAATAACTCACACTACCCCCCCCCACTACCCCCCAACTACTACCCACCTTAACTGACTACTTAACTTACTACCCTAACTACCACACTACCCCTACCTAAAAAACTAACTACCCCCCATACTGTCTACACCCACTAACCCCTAACTACCTTACTTACTTACCCAACCCACCTTAAACCCTGACTACCCCAACCCCCCTCACCTACCACCACTACCCACTTATACTAACCCCACCCCCACTACCAACTCAACCACGCTTACCCTATTTAACTAAACCCTAACACCCCTGCAACATACCCCCCCCTCCCCCCTAACATTAACTCCCTACCCCCACTTACTATACTACCTTACCCACCTAACTACTAACTACCCCCTACCATTACTATACTTACCCACTTAACACTATACCCCTACTTAAACTACCCTTAAACTACATACCACCTACTAACCTTTACTACACCCCCCCCTCCAGTTTACATACTACCCTCCACCTACCCCACCTTACCCTAAACTACCTACTATAACTATACCTATAACCCACACCCCCCACTACCTACCTCACTACCATACCCCCCCCCCCCTCCTACCCCCACCCTAACTACCCCCCCCCCATAATACATAACCCCACCCCCCCACCCAGCCCCCCCCCCACTAACCCACCCCCCCCCACCCCCTACTACCCCCCGCCCCCAATTACCCACCCCCCCACCCACCCAAACTACCCCCCCCACCTACCCACTACCCCCCCGCAACCCCCCCCACTAACCAACACTACCCCCCTAACTACCACAACCCTACCCCCACCCGTCACCTACCTACTACCCCCCTCCCACTACTAAGATACCCCTAAACAACCAATACTTTTACCTTACCCCCCCCCCCATTTTCCCTGTTTTTAAAATCTTAGTGTTTACTTCCACTAACTTGTTTTACTTAAAACTCGCTACTCTTACACTTCTAACACCTTTCACCGACCCTAAGATCTTAAAGTGCCCAACGAATACTAAAACCCTACATCTCACCTCTTAACTTACCCCACAACTCTTGATACTATTATACCCCCACCCTATAACTAAACCCTTAACTACTACTCTACCCCGACCTACCCCACTTAACTACCCCTACGTAACTAGCCTAACCCCCTAATACTACGAATTACCACTACCCCACACAACCTCAATAACCATTATCACCTACCCCTAACTCACACACCCAAATACTACCCCATAAACCCCACCCGCCCCCAACACCCCTCCCTCAAAACGACTCTACCTCTCTTACCCCTAACAACCAACTTATACAACTACCCCAGCACTACCACACCCCCGCCCCCCCCCGCCACCCCCCTAACTTACCGCCCCCTCTACCACTACCACTGAACTCACTATACCATTACCATAAGTTTTACTCTAACTTACCACCTCGCCCTTACTACTCTACTGATTTACAATAACTACCTTACCAACCCCCACCCACCAATACCTAATAACCCCTACCTCCCCATAAACCCCCACTTACTACTATACCACTTACTATTACCTATACTACTTACACCTACCTCTTGCTCTACCCCCCCCACGCCCCCCCCCCCACCTACTATACCCTCTAACCACCACAAACCGCTACACCTACCACCACCACTACCCCCCCCTCTACCACCCCCCTACCCCCCCTCCAACCCACACCCTACCTACCTCCTACCCAATTACCTAACCTACTTATACCTACTACCCTACCCCCCCCCACCCTATAACCCTCAATACCTACTTTACTACCTACAAATAACCCTACCTACCACTCTAACTACTACTACCCCTCCACCAACCCCTGTACCATTACCTAACCTAACCTACTACCCCTTTACCCCCCCCCCCCCCCCCCCTTCTAACACTAAAACTTTACTTCACTACCCACCATAAAAAACACTTACCAACCACTTACTTGACTCTAACCCACTACTTTACCTCCCTAACCACCAACCCAACCGGCTAACCCTCCCCCCCCCATACCGTACCAACCCCCCACTACCCACCCCCCTAAACGCCCCACCCCTTTTCTCCCTGTTTTAACAAAAAAAACATCTTGTGATATTAAACTGTGGTTTTTTACTAACTCTAACATCCTACCCACCCCCCCCACCCGTACCTACCACTACCCCCAAACTACCCCACTAACCAACACCTCACCTTACGCCCCTTATCCCCTTTACAACCTACCCCCTCTACTAACTTATACTATAATACCCTAACTAACCCCTCCAAAACTTATAGACCAACTCGCTACCCCCTACCCCCCTACACCACCCCACCCTCTCTATACCCCCCGTTTACCTAGACCCACTACCACTTACCACCCAACCCAAACTACACCCAACTAACTAACTCCCCCCCGCCCCCCCCCCCCCCGTACCACTACTACTAACCCCCCCCCCCGTTCCAACCCCCCCGCCAAACCCCTACCCACCCCCCAACTTACTAACCCACCCCAGCCAACCCCACCTCCCCCAACTACCACCTATACCACCCCCTCCTACCCCAACTACCCGATACTACCACTACCCCCCCCTACTCTACCTACCTCACCCTACTACTATACCCCCGCCCCTTTTCCCTGTTTTAAAAACTAGTGTTTACCTCACTCCTATACCAACCCTCACAAGCACTTACCTTAAACCTTACCATTAACTCTAACCACTTACCACTACTAACCTAACATACTTTTATATCTACATACAGCACCCATCACCCCCACCCCCACACCCCTCCCCCAAACACCTTACCTACCCCCCCGCCCCCTCACCCCATAAACCAACCACCCCTCCCCCCACAAACTACCACCCCCCACCTAACAATGCACCCTGCCTACTCCCACAAAACCCCGCCCCTACCCCCTACCCTTACTATACCCCAAACAACCCCCCTAACCCCCCCTAACTAACCTCTATACCTACCCTAATATACCACCCCACCAACTAACAAAACTCACTACCCCAACCGCCCACCCAACCCCCCTGTACTCCCCTCCAGACCCCCCCACCGCCCGCCCTTCTACCCAAAATACACTTATACTACTACCCCTCACATACTAACCATAACTACCCACCAACTATACCCACCACCCCAACCCCCTACCTAGAGTGTTTACCTACCCCGCACAACTCTACCCCTACCCCTCACCCAGACCCCCTTACCACCCCCGCCCTACCCACCCCCCCCTTATCCTTATTTTTGGTACTCTAACCTTTCCTACCTACCCCCCCCCCCCTACTATACACCTACCTCACTAACCCCCAAAACTACCCTCCTACCACCTACCTATACTCTATATTACCACCCCTATAACTAAAATTAACTACCCCCACTACCATACCCACTCCTACCCTATACCCACCCCTACCTACTACCCCCCCCCACCCTAACCCCACTTTACTAACCAACTAAACTACAATAACTACCGAGAAACCCACATCCTAACTACTACCCTACCCCCCCCTAAGATACCCCCACTCACTACCCCCCCCCCCCCTTAACCCCCTGTATCCCTGATATATATAAAAAATCTATGTGTTTTACAACTATATATACACAACCCCACCCCTACCGCCTCTACTAATACATACTAACTACCTACTACTACTGCACTACTAACCTATAAACAACTAAATCTACCCCCGCACCTAACTGCTACTATCTCCTAACCTACCTACCCTCTCCACTTTACTACTAACTTAACAACATAACCACTAACCACCCCACAAAACCCGACTATCAACTTACAATGTTTCACCTCACACCTAAAAACTAGAACTACTTACTAAGACCCCAACCCCCCACCCAACCACAACCCACCAAGTAAACACCACCCAACCACCCACCCACCACCACCCAACCCACCCACCAAACCCCACCCCAAAACCCACCAACACCCAACCCCACCCCACCCCCAACACCCCCAACCCACCAACCACCCCCACACCCCACAAACAACCACACCACCCCACACCCCCCCCTCCCAACCCCCCCCAACCCCCCACAACCCCCCCCACCACCCCCCAACCCCCAACACACCCCCCCCCCCACCCACCCAAACCACCCACCACACCACAACCACCCCAACCCAACACCACCCCCCACACCCCAACCAACCCCACCCCCCCAACCCCACCCCAACCCCACCCCCCCCACCCACCCACCACCCCAAACCCAAACCCCCCCCCCACCCCCCCAAACCCCAACCCCCACCACACCCCACACCCCCCCACCCCACCCCCCCCCCCCCCCCACCCTCCCCACCACCCCCCCCACCCCACACAATCCCCCCCCACCCCCCACCAACCCACCCCCCCCATAACCACCCCCCCCACCACCCACCCACCAATCCCCCCCCCCCACCCCACAACACCCCCCCCCCACCCCCCACCCACCCCCAACCACACTATCACACCCCCACCCAACACAACCAATACTCACCCCCACAACCCCAACCCAACCCCCACCACTCCCCCACACCCACCCACCCCCAACCACCTCCCCCCCCACCTACTACCCTACCTACACCCTTTATACTAACCCCCCCTCACCCTAGCAACCCCATACAACCATTACCTAACTACCCCCCTAACTCCAATCACTACCCCCCCCCTTTACTACTGACCCCCACTGACCTACTACTCAACCTTACTAACTCTAACCCTAAAACCAGATAACTACCACTTACGCCCCTGCGCTACAACCCACCCCCCTACCTACTACCCCCCCCATGTACCTTACCCGCAAACAATACCCCATAACCACCCAACCCCCCTTACCCCTACTAAAACTTACCCAACCTTTCGGACCCCGCCCCCCCCCCCCTACCCCAACTACCCCCTACCCTTACCTCTACTACCCTACCCCATACTTACTACTACTTACCACCCCCCCCCACGCCCCATGTCGATTTCTTTTTCCATGTTTTAAAATAAATAAAAAAAATTAAAAATCTTGATTAAACACACCACAATACACACCTAACTATATACTACCTTTAACGTTCCTACCTTACCTACCCCGTACCAACCATTACCCAACGCCTCCTTCCTAACCCTCATACTACCTTCGGCTGTACCCCCCTTTCCCTGTTTTAAAATAATCTTTGTAAAAAAAATCTTTGTGATTTTACACCCACCGAAACCCCCCCAATAACTACCCCCCCAGGCGCACTACCCACACGCCCAGACTGACGCCCACCCCTACCATACCCTCCCCCCTCAACCTCCACAAACTACACTACCCCCCCTACCCCCCTCACCCCTTTCCTGTTTTAAATCTCATGTGTTAACTAAACTACCACCAACTTAATACTATACCCTGCTAAAACCTACCCACCCCCCACTCACCCCCACCTACAACCCCTTTACTACCTTACTCTGTACTTGACTAACCACACCGCCCCCCATTTGATTTCCCTGTTTAAATCTTTGAAAAAAAAAAATCTTGCTTTTTATCATGTGTGTTTACCCTTTACCGCACACACAAGGCCCCACTAACCAAACTACCCGCCCCATACCGTACTCACTCCCCCCCATACCCCTACCCATACTACCTACTACCCAATACACACCACGCGACTAACCCCCCCCCTACCAACCCCCCCCTCTCACTACCCCCCCTACCCCCCGCATACCACCAACCCCACACTACCCTCACCCCATTTACTACCCCTACCCCACCTCCCCAACTACCCCCCCCCCCACCCGCCCCGCCTCTTACTACCCCCCAACAACTAGTGTTTACTAAAACCTTACCCCTGACCACAACCGCCCCCCCCCCACCACCCTTTTTCTCCATCCTGATTTAAATCAAAAAAAAAAATCTTGTGTTTACTAGACCTACGCCTCCTAACATCCTATTCTATTTACTACGCCTACTACCGCTTACCCCCTACCCTACCAACTTTACCCAGAACCCACCCCCCCCGCCCCACATACTATACCCCCTACTCCCCCCCCCCCCGCCTATAAAACTACCTCACTTAAACTAACGACCCTCTACCCCCCGCCCACCCCCCTAAACTTATTACTACCCCCCCCTACCACCCCCCACCTACCACCCCCCCTCCTACCACTCCCTTACTAATCTACCACCCCCACCCATTTCTTTCCTGTTTTAAATCTTGTGTTTTACCTATTTTACTATACCCTAACACCTTACCTATACCCGCCACTACTATATACTATATTAGCTACTACCCCTTAACCTAACTAACTACCCCTTACTACTTACTAATACAGTTACCTAACTTACTACCCACCCCCCTAATTACCCCCCCCCCCTACACACCCCCCACTACCATACTACCCCCCAACCTACCGCGCCCATTTACTTACTAACTACCTACCTACCCTTTATAATCTATACCTACCCCCACAACCCGCCCCCCCCCCCCCACCCTAAAATACTCCACCCTCCTACTACCCCCAACCCCCCACACTACCTTACTTACCACCATACCACTACCCCCCCTTTTCTTTACATTCCTGTTTTAACAAGGATTTAAAATAAATCTTGTGTTTTACTCACTTCAAAGCTACCAACTGTACCCCCCCCCTACTATTTGGGCCCACTCCCCCCGTACCCCCCACCCCCATTACCACCCCCCAAACTACCCCCCCATAACTACCCCTACCCTATACTACCAACCACCAACCGGTACCTCATACCCCCCACACCCCCACCACTACCTCCGCCTCCAACTACCCACCATACCCCTAACCCTTCCCCCACTACATCTAACCCGCCGCAATACCCCCCCAACACTAAAACCACTACCCGCCCCCTTCCCTGGTTTTAACCTCGAAAAAAAAATATTCGTAAATCTGTAACAAAATCGTTTGTGTTTACTACCTCCAAACCCTTTTTTTTTAACACTTTTTTATATTATACTATCTAACTATATACGTACCACACTTACCACTTTACTAAACTATACTCTACCCTACACGTACCCTAACTTTTTACCTACCCTACACACACTACTACCCACCGACTGACCTACTTTATACCCTCCTCTACAACAACTAATACACCTACCCTATAACTAAGTATATTACCCTATACCTACTACCCACTAACAACTTCTAACCCTACCCTACCACACCTACTACTTACTAACTCAACTACATATACTTAAACCCCCCTACCATTAACTAACCACTTATAACTATACTAACATTAAATAACCCAAACCTATCCTACCAACTACCCACCTCACTTAACTACTAATACTTTACAGCTTCCTCCCCTACCTAACTAACACTCTAACTAACTTTTTCTAAAAGCTATTACTTACTTAATTAACCTCACTTACTAAACTTTACTTAACAACAATAACCTACTACTCCTAGCTATACCCTTACCCGCCCCAGCCTAACAATAACTTACCCTACCTAATTACTTCATACCCCCCACTAACCCTTACAATTACTTCTAGATAACCCCACACTAATACAACCTCTCCTACTACTCTACAACCACTACATACTACCCATACCCCCCCTCGCACACTAAACACCACCACCCTCCCCCATACAAACATACTTTCCTTACAACCAACCTTGTAAACTAACCCACTACCCGCCCCCCACAAACCATCCTCCCCTACCTTAAAATCACAACATTACTACCCAGAACTACCTAATACCAACCTCCTTACCAATCACCAAGAATACCCCCTAACCTACTGCTACCGCCCACCTGATTATACCTACTAAATAAGACTTAACACTACACTAACCCCCTAACATACTTAAACCTACCCCACAACACCTACATACCTACTAATACTTAAACAAACGTTCCTTACCATATTCCTTTACTACCAATACTTACTTAAACTAATACTACACCTACACAACCAAACCTAATAACTAACAATTACCCCCTTAACCTATAACGCCCCGTAAACTACCCTATACCCACTATACCTACCCCTCCCCTTGTATTTTATCTACTCTACAACTACCCCCACTATCTAACTACTACCCCCTAACTACCCCCCACTTACCTTTACCCAACAAACCCTACCACCCTACCCACTCTACCCCGTCAACTCTATGCTCTCCCAATCTACAACCCACTACCCCCGCCCTAACTCACTACTACTACCAGTGTATACTCATTCAATCCAAAACCAACCCTTCCTACTACAATTACAAACTTACTATACAAGATACTACCTAACCCCCACTTATAGCTACCCTAACACTACCTCCCCAACCTACCCCCCACCATTTAACCCTATACTAACCTCACCCTACCACCCCCTATATACCCCCACCTACCCCCCGACCCCTCTATAACCCAAACTTAAACACCCATCGTGTGTTATACATAACTTACCCACTATTGTTTTACTATACGTTTTATCTACCCTACCTACTACCTACTACGCCAACTACTATACTTTTACTCTACCCCCCCTTAATTAACTAACTTCATAACCCCCCCCCCCCTACTAACTATTAACTCCACCTACACATAACCTAAACTAACGTATATACCTACCCCCTTCTACCAAACAAACCCCTACCCAAATACTTACTACCCTAGACTCCTTACTTACTACCCCCCCACTACTTTAAAAACTACCAGTACTAACTTACATATACCTAACTACCCCTAACTACCTCCCACCTACCCACCACTACC